>VKOC01002816.1:0-18968 GCA_009364415.1 Spea multiplicata | reverse complement strand
CCCTATGCCATGCTACAACCCCCACCCCCCTTACACATCCATGCTATCATACACACACTCATTCACAGACATTTAAATACTCATTCATTCCATTAATCACACATACTTCACACATACTTACCCAAAAATCCTCCCCCACCCCCTTACCCGAACTGCAGATCTCTCACTCGAAGACTTCTGCAGGGGACCGGCTGTACAGCAACTGCTCTGGCCCCGCCCCAGAGGAGGGAGGGGGAGATAGAGCTCTGTGAGGAAGTTGCAAGCTTCCTGTCCTCCTGCTTCTAACAGAAGAGACGCTGCTCGCGTCCGGTAAGCAGCATGGCCCCGGCAGACATTTTTTTGGGGGTCTGAGAAGACGACCCCGATTATAAGACGAGGGGTATTTTTCAGAGCATTTGCTCTGGAAAAAACCTTGTCTTATAATCGAGCAAATACGGTACTTTTAATGTAGGAGAACATTGAAAAAATACATAAAAGATATGCCAACAGGGCTGAAAGAGGACTACCTTTTAGCTGGTGCCACAAGAAGCATATCCTGTCTAGCTGCCGATACAAGTGATGTGACAAAGCAATGTTTTCCTATTAATAATTGATAATGTCTGTGTTTCTGGTAATTTGGGCATTTTTTACAGACTAGTTGCAAAGTGAATGAAAAAATACAAGGATTCCACTTATGTTCTATTATATTCAAAAGGACTGTGCGATCAAAAAATAGTATTTGTTAATCACTCTTTCATTTGGTTTTATAATATGTTATTAAACTTATTATTTGTACGTATTGATTTTGCTTACTAAAATACTTAGTTTCTGAGTCACTGAGGTTAAGGAACTGATGACTTAAAATCCTAGATATGTGAGTGGGAAAAGGTTATAATGATAGAAGTCAGACACAAATGGTGGAAAGAATGAAGTGCACGGTTAGGAGAGTATTTGGTGCATGCAGAGGTATGCAGGTCAGGGGCAGTAGTTTGAATTTAATTGAATTTCATTTTCCTATACATAAATTGCAGTCATCTAGTGTGGTATTTTTTGATCATTTTTCTGTATGTGTGTATATGTATACATATATATTTATTTATAAATGTATATATGTATATAGATATATATATATATATACATATAATTTATAATAATAAGATAAGTATAAATATCGCACATTAACCTTACAAACATGCATTACTACATCATTGTTTTATATCTACTGCATGGTGTAATCCTATTTAGTTAGATAATGAAGGATATACAGCGGTGGGTTTTATGTCCTAATTAAAATTTCAGTTTTCTGTTCATATCGTTACAGACTGAATTGAATATGTACAAATAAGAGGAAAAGAAAAAATGACAGATATAAGTTTAACAGCAATTCATCAAAGTTTGGCAATGTTAATTTCCCAAAAGATTTATTGCAAACACTTTGTAGATGTTTGTAGTCGTACCTGTTTTAGTTTTAATTATGAATGCATTTATTTGGGTAATAAATCGGAGCCATTAGCTACATAGCATGCATGATGCTTGGAATTTCTGTAAAAGCAATGACTCAATTGATCTTATAATTTAAATTGCTCTATAAAAATTAGTCCTATATAGCAACTGCCTTGAAGTTAGAGAATGATAGAGGAGGGGACAATTCATTTGAAACAAGATGCACTATAAACTCTATTACATATATATATAAATAACAATATTTTTTCTTAATTTTTATTTACAAATTTATCAGTATGTAACAGATCTAGAAAACATTGGCCTCGACATCAAGCAATATCATTTGTAATTACGTTTTCCGATAAAGAGATTCCTGCAGTGCTTTGTAACCATAATTATTTTGTTGACAATTTTTATAAGTACAGTTGTTTAAGCAATGTTTTCTAGCGATCAACCCTACAATCCTAGCAGCTTGGCACTAAGACATTTATGCCACTTAATATGCTAATGCCAGACTTTTGACAGGCTGCAATAAACATAAATAACCGCACACCACGTAAGTGTTTTTATGTGCATTAACTCCCTAGAGTGACAGGGGGGTGAGCTAAAGGTGCACAGGAGGCGAACAAATAAGCAAAAGTCACATTTCACTATGTAAAATAGAGACCATTGTTGTAAAATAGGCAGATTAAATACATCAAGAAGTTGATGTTTAAACTAAGTCGTCATTTGGGGATTTTATTATGATAATGTTTATTATACATGTGTGTGTGTTAAAGTATTTGGATCACCAGGGTCGCTCATCTACAAGCTGCTCATGATGCCAAGCGGATTTATCTGAGGCCAGACCAATAACAATGGATGTTTTACATGCTTTCATTTTGTGGAATGACAGGTGTCTGTTGGGTCCAGTGTTTGCTTATGCCCTTATGTTCTTAATTGTATACTAGATTCTTCGACATTGTAAGCAGCCATTGTTTCTTAAAAGAAATACGGTGAAGGATTGCGTTTTTCTGATCATTTTAAATATCTGGTGACTAATATTTCCAACTTTATAGGTCATTCCTTAATTTAGGGAATCTGTGCCGCATTGCTGTCATAGGGACAGTTCCTACTTTGCAGCTGTATCTGAACTGTCCCTGACACAGTGATGTAGAGAGTCGGAGACAATATGAAGGAAGGGTCGGATCTCATACCCCTCTCGGACAGATAGACAGACAGACATACACACTCTGCCACCACAAAGCACGCTTTACCATACACACCATTCTTAGCCTCACAAATCTCTGTAACATACACACTACTCTTAGCCACACAGACACTACTCTAAGCCATATACCACACATACATTCACCATGCTCACATTGATTGCATTTTTTCATGCATCGCACTGAGCCACACATGTTAGGTTTCAAATATTAAATTATTTTTATTGTTTTATTTTATTTTGTTATTTTATTGTTTATAAAGCTCTAGTCTAATACCATTTTATTGTATAGTTCCATGCACTTATAAAACAGAAAAAGGGTTTTTTTTGCCAAGGGTGTCAACTCTATCAGCAAACAAACCTGAAAAAAATGTTATTCGTTCCACTTTATGTGCTTAGTAATGGAATGAGGTTGCATGGTTCAAAAATAACTCCACTTACAGATCTCTCACATATGATTGTCTCATAAAATTTCTCATAACACTATTACCGGTATATATTGGAATGACAGTATTTTGTGTCTTGTACACAGTACTGGATAACCTGTTGCTGTCTAGAGTACTGACTCTCGTTCACATTTGAATTTCAGTTGGTTGCTAGGTCTTTTCTTATTATTTGCCAATCCTCCTCCATATATATACCATCCAAACTCTGGATTCCACAATGACATTTCTAATTGCAGTAAATGGATGTCAACCTTTAATGTGGTAAACCATTCATTAATGCACAAACAAAGCAAACCAAACTACGTCTGTGCATATAAGTATTGTTTACCATCATTCACATGTTTTTGTTTTTATGGTGGCCTCTGCACCAAGTCTAGTGCTGTCTAGGTGTGCAAACTTTATAGAAGCCGGCATCCAAAGTGTCCATGTAGCAAGTTAAAAGTCACAAAAGCTTGCTTCGCCTCACAAATCCCTTGTTTAGAAGCAATCACGTTTTGAGATACAAACACACTTCTGTGTAAGTAGTAGTAGTAGTTTCATCTGGTAGTGAGATTTACCATGGTATGACCTATAGTGATTCCGTCATAGTCACGGATCCATTTTTTCTTTATAGCATAAGTTTTCACGGAAGTAAACTATGCTCAAATCCATTATTAAAATCATATGTAATACAGTGAGAGGGTTGAAACTAATTCAGTATAGCTTAATGCCTATCCCGTGTTTAAGACAAAGACCAAGGACCGATTAAGTTACATCAGGAAAAATGGGCAGACTAGATAGGCCAAGTTGTTCTCATCTGAAAAACTTGGAGCATCTGTAATTCTATGAGATCTGCTTAGAATAATTTCATTGTAATGTATTTAGTGAACTATCATGCAAGGAGCTAAGTTTATTTTTAAGTCCATGATATCACTTTTCTTGTGTGAAAACGTAATTTAAACCTTCCCCAGATACAATCACCATAGTGTAAAATCAGCCGTATAAAAGATATTATTGACATGGTACTGATATTGGAAGAATATAAGAGAATCTTCTGAATAATTGAAAACACAAAGTCGTGTCCATGCATTTAATCCACTGATGGCACACATTCTTCTTAGATGTACATGTATGGGTATATCATGAATAGTTTTCTACTGGAGTATATTGTTTAGCGATACAATATAAAAGATGAAACTTAAAGTCTCCCTTTTCCCTATGTCTTGCCTCTGCAGATATTGATGAATGTGCTGAAGGTCGGCATTATTGCAGGGAAAATACCATGTGTGTGAATACTCCGGGATCTTTCATGTGTATTTGCCAAACCGGATATCTGAAAATCGATGACTACTCTTGTACAGGTAAGTACAGCAATAGGTGTATGTAAGGGGTTATAGTACTATTTTAATGGAAATAATAATGTTGCAGCTATGGGGTGACGCTTAAATTGAAGTTCCCTTGATTCACTCCAGCTTCTACAACAGCCGGCTTCCCTGAGTACTTCCCCATTTCTGCCCATTCTAGAACCTTCTCTTGGCTAGCCCTACTTCCTACTGATTACTCTGCACCTCTATGATAGTGCTTCAAGGCTGTTACCAGGCATCTAAGTGATGGATGTTAAAAAGAGCATTAGTCTATTTATTGCTTAGCGGATTGCGTTCTCATTATAGGCATGATCTATAAACACTGCAAACTATAATGAGGCCATTATTGCTGGGAAACCAAACTTGCCCAGGTCAAATAACAGCAATTATGTGGTTTCTCTAATGGTACAATTTGGACAATTAAAATCTTTCACATAAGAATTTATTTTCATATAAGAATATTTGTATATCATTTTATATAAGGATATTACTTTCTCTGCTAGAGAGTTGGCTATACATACATCTGTGCATGCTAACATTGTAGTCGGTAGCGTCATGAATGGTGCTTGTTATCTTCTGTGAACACAATCTGCATTATGTGAAAGTATTATACTATGCACAGATATATTGGTGGGCAACAAAAACAAAACAGCAATCTGCAACAGATGTATGGCTGATATATTCTCAATCTTGTAACTATGTGTCTCTACATACATTATATATTTCATGATTACATGCGTAAAGGTTTCAAAGAGAGCTAACATCTTCAAACAGCGCAGATAGATTGTAGCAGCACGGCGGGGGAAAGGATGTATTCTACTCTATTAAAGAGACACCCCAGCCATCATATGCACTTTAATGCATATTATATCTGCGTGATCCCTTTACATTTTTGTGGTGTTGCTTTTGAAAATGTATAAGGGGATTCTGCAAAATCCTGCTTATGCATTTACCCCTCCCCCCCACCCCCCTAGCTTTTCTCTGTACAGGAGATGTGTTCGGCCAAACACAACTCCATGCATGTGACGTACTTACCAGGCCTGGTGCTCCCAGGAGGTAACGGATGCAAGTGGAGGTCTATTAAGACCCCAATACACTTAAGACCACAGAGCAGAAGGGCTCCCTACAGTGTGGGGTTTTTTTTCTTTCTTTTTTGTTTTGGAGAATGCATAATAAAATGTTCAATGAACTAGGTGTTCGCAAGAGAATTAAATGCTTTAACTTAAAAATCTATTCTGCATTAAGAAAAGCAAAGTTTCTCCTGCAAAAAGGAATAACTTAGTCTTTTATAATTCATAGTGTATATAGTATGAGAATCCTGAAACGGTCAGTCCTCCTGCAAACTGCTAATATAGCGACTACACTCCTATGAGTATTTGTGTTGACCCATGGATTACTAAATATATGCTATTGTAACATGGTGAGAGTAGTGTTTCTGAAGCCCATGTCTTTGTCGTTACTTCTGCTGGATTCTTGATTTGGTGAGGAAATGCGCACTTTCACTCTGGATATGGGGAACAAGATAACTTGATAGTAGTCAGCTGACCTTTTCCGACTATAAATCCAGAACTTTTATCTTTGCTAAGCATTTTACTGGTTCCATCAGCTTCCTTAGTAAGCTTCCTCTACCCTAATTATCAATTTCTCTACGTCTACCATGGAGTGTACTCGTAGTGCTGAATTTTGCAGAATCATACAAGTCTCAAATACATTAGACATACCCCAATTTTGACATAATTGTATTAGAAGAGTTAGTTGCATTCTTTATTTGATCTACTCAGGTCCAAAATAAATAGGAAGCTAATTACTGAAAAGCAATTAAAAATATCTACAAGCAAGACAGATCACTTTAAAGGCAGATTCTTTGATCACTAAAAACCTTTTGTGCCTTTATACTGTAATGATATGACAAAATAATCAGAAAACTTGGGTAGCTTTATCAGAAACAAACGGAAGAGGTTTTCTTTTATGAGATTTTTGTTTTTATATGAACAGTACATGAAAAAAAATATATTCACTTGTTTAAAAGAGTAGTGTTTATGCAAAATTAATTAGAAACAGACTGTTACTTGGTAGGTGCTGTTTTAATGCTTGCCTTATTAATTTTCTTCTTTCTTTAAGGAAGTATTTAAAAATATATTACGTACTGCATTTGACTTTACATTACAATGTGTACTATTTTATAATAATCGTATTATTATATAAACCATTTTTCAAAAAAATATTAAAGTCCAAGTATACTTTTATACTTACTTTGCGTTTTGATTACCAGCATGCTTGGGTGCCTTAATGCACCCCAGAAAGGGTCAGGGCTTTGCAGACAAATACATTTATTTTCTATTACTAGGTTCATCCAATTACAGTGTAAACATTTTTAAGGTTGTCATCAAAGTCTAACTAGAGAAAAACTATGGCCCCAGCCTAGAAGAAAAATGTAAGTCTATCACTGGCACTTAAAGAGGAAAGAATAAATGACAGTTTTTTCTCTAATGCTTTATTTATTTTATAGTGCACCCTTGGAACAACACTTTAAGATTGCAGAAAATATCCGAGATTAACATCAACTAAACGATTTTATATTTCTTTCAATTCGAACCAAAACAAAAATGCTGTTTTACTTTCACTGCAATATTTCTCACCAAGCCGTTATCAAATGCCATCGACTTTTAGCTGAATGTATATTAACAACTTCGTACTTTGATACGTATTCTGTATATTCTATATTCCTTCCATTTCTAAAGACACTCTTCAGATGAAAGGATGCATACAGGCTGCATCCATTTATATTCCAAAGAACACTTTTTATTCATTTTTTAAAATCCTTTCTGATAACAATAGCTAACATTCTACTCCCCCACATACATACATACACAAGACAATGGTTCCCCAGTCTCAAAGGCATCCTCATACCATAGGTAGGGATTGTAAGATAAGCAACAAAGTTTTATCTAGGATTTTTAACTTTATCTGCCAAACAATCACCATGTAAAAGTTTTTCCTGTATACCACCTGTATGAGAATCTTCCCTCTCGTGATTCACCAGAGATCTAGAATAACAATCCTATACCTCCCAAGCGTCCAGCTTCAGAAGGGCCCCCAATATTCCTCACTAGCAAACACAAATTGATTATCCAAGTATCCATCACGTTTTGCTTTGGCCACAACTATAACGCTTATTTATTAAGAGCTGATTAACTTCAGCAAAATCTAAATAAAGGGACACAGACATACAATCCATATAATATAAAAAATAATAATAATAAAATGATACATTTTTGCTATCAATTTTTCAAAAAGGTCTTGGCACCTGCCATTCCTTGTCACTGAGAATGCTTCTAGACCGATGAGAAGACTGCCAGCCTCCTTTACTTGTGATCGCTAGAGAGAATTTATTGTCAGCGCTAGTAATTACAGATGGTAATTGGTGTCATTTACCATGTTAGAGACCAATGGATTTGAGGATCTTGGGGAAACCATCTGTCACACACTGTTAATTGTCAAGGTCTGGGATTTGAACACAGCACAAGGGGCTTGCTGATGAAGAAATTAACAATATCGCCAATGACATAAAAACTCTTGAGTCACAAATATGCATCTGTCCAATGCGGAGATGGATAACAATTCTGAGTACGAGTGCACAGCATTCTACCTGTAAAACACGTACGTTTTCAAAATGTTATTTCTTTTCGCCTCACGTGAATTATTTTGCAATTTTGTTACAAATGAGCCTTTACAGGCAGAATTAGATACAAATTAAAATATAAACACCACAAACTTTAGTGGCAAAGCAGAAGATTTAAGTTTCAAAAGTTATTTTGTGTGATGAGCCACCTTGACTGACTTCTTTATTTTATTTATTTTTTTAGAGCACAATGAATGTGAAACAAACCAGCATAACTGTGATGAAAATGCATTGTGTTTTAACACAGTGGGAGGACACAATTGTGTTTGTCAGCCTGGATACATAGGAAATGGCACCATGTGTAAAGGTAAGAGCAACAACATATTTTGTATTTGCGCTGTCCTTAGTGGGACCCAGGGAAGAAGCCCCAATCCATTCTCTTTCTACTGAGTATCTGGATATGATGTCATACCTCAGTGCTCCAAATAGGCCTAATTCACCTAGGCCAGAATAAAACATTGGGTAAGAGTTAGTATGGTTAATACAATACATTGTACAATACTGTTCTTAAAAAATATGACTAATCTGTATGTATAACTGAATACACTGTGTAAAAAGCCTACATTTGTGGATTAAACAGCAATAGATCAGTATGTATTGGAACATTTATCTTTTGCTAAGAGTTGGATAAAACATTTCTAGGAAATTGACATAGCTAATGTTTTCTTAAGCTTTTTGCAAAGACGGCTGTAAGAACGGAGGTACCTGCATTGCTCCAAATATGTGTGCGTGTCCCCAAGGCTTCACTGGGCCCAGCTGTGAAACAGGTAAGATGGCGAGTTTTCATTATATTCCGCTGGTCAGATTCGCAAAGGCTTCATTACTTGAGCTAATGAGATGTTGTAGTTTCTTGTTATTTCACTACAAGAAACATTGTTTTTACTACAGTTACATTTCTGATTTATTATTGGATGTATCCATTGCCAACATATTATGTAGTGCTTTCACTTATACATTTTGCCAAATATTTTCATATTCTGTGAATTGTTGGGTTGGAAATGCTTCTATTAATCTATTCTATAAATCTATTAATTTATTTATGAGTAGGTCATTTTATAGTGTATCCAGCATGACTCAGTTTTATTTATTTTTTAAAATTTTTCTACATGTAGTTGGAATTCTGTATGTGAAAGGTTTCCAACCTTGATGCATTTAAAGTGTGGTAAATCAAGTAGATGCGTTTGTATTGAATGGTTATTCATAAGCACTGAAACTAATAAAGGTTTTCTAGTGAATTTGGCATCTGGAACCAGTGTTCCCTTTAATTGACAGATGCAGAACGCTATTCTCATGGGGTGTACGGAGCGCCAGCAGATCACAAAATCTGAAATTGTGTAATTGTTAATAGGACTGTGCTATAGAGGCCTATAGGAGCACTTAGATGGTTACCCTGCTGTGTAATATGGATATGCATTTATGACCTTTTGTACCGATTAACTGGAAAATTGCAAATTATGCATATTCTGACTATAACAGAGTAGCCTTGCTAAAAAAAATAATGAAAATGTGCAGAAGCTGTAGTATAAAAGATAACCTAATTATGTTGAAAATATATTCCGTAACTTTTTATATTTTATTTTATTTTTGTTGGTGTTTCTAATGAACGTATGTGAATAGCCTCTTCCAATGTCATAAAACATAGCATGATAACACCTAGACTTACTTATTACATAGTTTATTTAATAATATGAAAACTTGTGACAATACCTGGGATCTTCCTGCAGGCATTAAAACCACAATGGTTAATTATGTGCCACTGAGATCCAGCCAAATATTTTCATTTCCTTTGATATGGTATGGATTCGTAGAGTCTTTTGCCACAGTAAATGATCGATCGCACTGTGTGCTGTCAGTCAGCATGTCTGTGTGTATGTGGCAGCTCTATGACATACACCAAACAGAGGGGTCTCTGTAGGATTCCCCTGACCAACCTCAGATTGGCAAGCAGTAGTTAGCTAGTGGCCACAGAGTATTCTGAGCTGTGCTTTGGATAGATTTTTTTAATGTAACTTGGATTTGTGCCCTCTGAGTTGAACAGCTTACTTGTGAGTATGGTTTTAAGATGCAGTCTTCTTTTTTTGCTAAAGTCTAGATGTTACAAGGGTCATTGAACCAAGCCTATAGACTGCTAAGAAAGCAACTTGCAACAATGTAGTTTTGATCTTTAAATTAATGTGTTCAGTTCATACTAGAACAGTTTCCAGGTGTAATTGAATAGATAGAAAAAGTAACTTAATTATTTTCAGAACATACATACAAAGTAAAGGATCTTCTTATTTCCTGCAAAGTTTTGATCAAGCAAAAATGTTGAAATAAGGTATAGATGAAAGAGTAATTGTGAATACAATAGTATTATAAAAGTGGTATGATGACAAATGGTTCTGTAACATGGCATCTAACAATGTAAACCTATATAGAGGATCTCTTTATAGTGTTAAATAAAAACCACTTATCACTTTGAATCATAAATGTTCAAATTTTCTTGTGCAATGCAGTGAATCAACCATTTCTTGTTCAGTTCACAAAAATATGAGTAAAATATCTAGGCATTTTTAATTTGTTGCGAGTATAGGAAAAAAATGTAGCTGTGCAATACTGTGCAAACGGCAGGTGTAAAATGCTGTAAAGTAAGAATGCTTTCAAAAAGCACGTTAATAGTTTATTTTTATCATTTAACAAAATGCAAAGTAAGTGAACAGAAGAAAAGTTTAAGACAACTCAATATTTGGTTTTACCACCCTTTGCCTGCAAAACCGTGTCAATTCTTCTAGGTGCACTTCCACAGGGATATTGTAGGCATATAGGTAGGTGTATGATAACACAATTATATCCGATAGGTGTTAATGATCAGCGAATTAATATGTAGACTGAAACACAATCATTAACCTAAACAGCTGTGTAGAAGAAGTTAAACTGGATGAGGAACAGCCAAACTTACTAACAAGGTGAGGATTTTACTTCTGTTCACTCACTTTGCATTTTGTTAAATGATAAAAAGATAAACTATTAACATGTCTATGTTTGAAAGCATTCTTACCTTACAGCATGTTTCTCACCTGCCTAAAACTTTCGCACAGTACTGAATAAATCTTTGTAAAGTGAACCACAGGGCATTCATTCAGCGGTTGTTTTGTCTGGCCATCAATATTTGTGTGGCCTACTCATTTGTTACAAGGTTAACTTATGCTTCCGGCATGACTGAATTTATCACAAAAAGTCATTTGCACTAAACTAGACAGATGCCATAAACAACATTTAAATATTTATGCCCCAAGTATTGCTTTGGGGAAAATAAACAAACATTCAATTTCTACCTACATCAACTGTATATAAATGTTCATGTGTTAAAATGTTCACAATAACAGCAGCTTAAAATTAATTTGAAAAATAGCAATATTATCAGTACATACTGTATATTAGCACAAGATCAGGGAATAGAAGAAATTGAACTATAAATATTTTTTTTTATTTTCTACCAAGTAACAATGTCTAATAAAATATCACTCCAATGATAGTTTTAGTGTCAAAAATTATTGAAATATTATCAGTAGGGCCGGAGTGGAAGTTGAAATAATTTTATGTAGAATACATAATTCATGTAAATAAAGAATAAAAAAAATTAAAACTCAGAACACTAATAAAAACCCATATAATATGTTCATATATTGTTTTAAAAACACAATGTAACCACCAGCAAAGTTTGCAGCATTAAAATGTAAACGTAAAAACCATGGGGAAATATATCTTTACTTTGATTTCTCAAGATCATTTTTATCACTCCTGCCCATTAACTCATCTCTGCCCAGCTGTCACTTGTCGGCTGCTTCAGAAAGCCTTTGTAAAAGTGGTTGAAGAGGAGGAAAGAGAACTTTGGGTAGAAATTTCATTAGATTTTGCTGATCCAGTCAACAGCTACTGCCACTTTCAGAATCCATGTTGTGAACTTGTTAATATGTTAATCAGGTATTTTTGTAAATCAAATGATATAAAATAAATATACAGTTCCTACACTTTTCATAAAAAATGAACACAATATTGAAATGCAATCACAAGTAAAATATGTGATTCAATCACACATTTACAAAAAGTCTAGATTGCATATATATTACTTTGAATGTATCACAAGAGCAGTAGGAATGTAATTTTTTGATGTAGAGTTTCTTACAGTTTGAAGATCTAGCTTATGCCCAAGTCAAATCTCAAAAGATATGCAAAATTAATTATTAACCGAATGAGCTTCATTTGGCATTTGTAGGTCACATCTTCCATTCATGTTAGGGTCTATCACTTATGATTTATTTAATGTTCTGTTGTGGAATACCAAGCAGATCACCAAAGTTAAATGATTCATGGCAGAATTGAGATTAAATCTGTACTTGAAAGTTGTTGTCCATTAATGTTTACAAAAACCATGACAAGGCATGGATTTGCACAATGACTACATGTTTTCTGTGCTCCTTTTATGCATTTGTCATGCATTTGCTGAGGCAAAAGTATATAGGACAGTACTAGATGACTTGTAATTTCAATTGTTTTGTCTGTTAAATGTGTATAAAATGTGTCATTATTATTATTATTATTTATTATTTTAGATGGCGTCATTGCTTCCCTCATGTATATCCCTTGCTGATGATGGAGGTATAGGCAATACATAGGTGTTTCAATAAAAAAGAAGAAAAACACATGCTCAAAAACCCTAAATCACAGATCACTACAGGGTGACCAATATAACATACATATAAAACATAAACCTATAGTAAAACGTTTGCAGGTGAAGAACTCAAAGCAAATCCAAAATATTTATTCCTAAAAAAAAAAAATGAAAATGTAAGGCTTACAAATTGGAGTGGTGAGCACACCTTTCAGAGGCTCACAAACATAGCCGGAATGGAATTAGTAAACGGGGCTTGTAATGTCTTGGACGTGTTTCAGTTACTCCTCCAGTTTCTGGATCATCACTGTAATCACACTCACGTGTTTCGCCTGCCAGTCAGGCCTGTCCAATGTGCTGACGTGCATAGTATCCATAGCCTATATATATACATATATATATATATATACTGTCCCCACTCTATATACACTTTATACAACGGTATATAAACTTTAAATTAAATATCTCACAATGCCACTGATTGACAAACTACAGCCTGTTTAGTTGAGGAATTTAGTAATACTACATGATGTCTATTTCCTTGTCACCTTCCCAATAATTGTGCAAAGTTTGGAACATTACCTTATCACCACATAAACCAATTCAGCAGGAACAACTTATTGGCAGCCGTGGTGATAGAAGCATGCTTCACGCTAACTGGGGCCTTCACTATATTCCCACCATGTTGCGGTTGCATCATTACTTTTATACGGCTTCTTCCATGTATCACAGTTAATTACTAATGTCTTTGAATCTGCTGCAATATTATACTGATGAATGTATTCAAAATCCTATAAGTAGTTACAAAACAAACACCAAATTATATTATAAAAAGTAAACAGTATATTTTGTGCATATCTGCTAAGTTGCAAGGATTACAGCTTTAACAGCAGGTGTTACCTCATAGCTCTGTGATGCAATAAAAGCAAGCTGGGTGAATGTGTGCAGGACACAGGCTCAGGCCACCACTTTGCTGGATTGATAGAAGGAGGAAGATGAAGCTGGTAGTTTTGTTCTTATTTCTGCTGGTTGCAGAAGTCTGTCCTGCTCCGCTGCCTGCTAATCGGCATGATGATTACGGCAAGCTGAAGACGGCACCAAGCGCGCCTCCAAAGAACGTCCAAAATGAACTGGATGTGAAATGGATTGCTGTTTTAGCATCAGTGGCACTTGTGTTATTTTGCATTTGCTGCAGCGTCCTCGGATTCCTGATCTACAAATATATAAAACGGGATCCAAATAATAACGGCAGCCTGGATCAGACCCCCAGAAGAGACGGCCCAAAAGCATGCGCCTTCTTACAGTCAGTCTTCTTTTCACAATAAGGAGATTTCACCTGCAGTTTCAAAGGTTATTCTGGAGCGTATACTTTACATAATATAATGATATAATCATTATATAAGGAATATTATCGGAAAGAGAGAGAGAATGGATACCATGCATGTCAGCGCTTGGCAGGCGAAACGTGTCGGTGATTACATTGATTATTATGGAGGAAGAGGAGTAACAGCACAGCCTACAGAGGGTTACCAGCGGCTTTTGAGAAATCTGAAGGGACTTCTATACGACTACTTTTTCTGGCTGTGTTTGTGAGGCTCTGAAAAGTCTGCTCACCGTTCTACTTTGTGAGCATTGCATTTTATGTATTGTTTTGTGTTATAGGAATAAATATGTATCCTTAAGTTCTTCACCTGTGAGGTTTTTTTTACTATATGTTTAACCCTTGATGCTATATGCGCATGTCATGCTCCCTCCTCTGTGAGTAATATTCCTTGGGGGATTTTTTGTGTTTATTTATACAGGTTGGGCAATGTTATTTTGTGTTTTTGACTATTTCGAAGTATATGGAAGAATTTTTAAATTTTTTAAATATATAAAATGCATAAATCATTTGTGGACAAGTGCAAATGGGCCAAAAAACTAATTTTTCACTTAGTCTTATGCCCATTAGTTTTCAGGCAGTGAATTTCGTTTCCTGCCCTTCCTTCCGTTCAGCTGAAAATTAGGGGGCATTTTAAATTCGGGAACTAAATTTCTTGCCTGGTGTCCACGTTCACTTTCAATCACTTTCTCACACTGTCACTCACTCTTTCGCGCTCTTATTCACTCTTTCGCACTCTCTGGCAAACCATTTCTGCTTCTGCTGACTACTTGCGCATCTTCTTCTCCCTTCTCTTCCATTTTATCTATTCTATGTTTAATCTTCATTCCTTAATCTTCTTTCTTTGTCTGCAAATTCCGTAGCGCTGTACAAAGCGTGGACAGGACATAAAAAGTAGTATGTAACATAACAATTTGACTTACAGAGACAACTGGTGAGGAGGGCCCTGCTCAAACGAGCTTACAATCTAGAGGATGCTGATCCACTTAGCTGGAGGTGCCCTCTGGGATAAATAATATCAGTCCTCACCTGAACAATATAATTAAGCATATCGCAGCAGGAACAAAATAGGCTGAGATGCAACCTAATCTGAATGGGTCTGGTTAGATTTTTATCTCTTAGGATAGACTGAAGCACTTAGGGGGTCTGTTTACTAAACATTGAGTTTATAGAAAAGTTTTACATTCCGACTAATTGACTTCACAGTACTAAGGCCGAACACTTGTGATCATTCACTCTATTCTATTTAGGTGTTTGTTCTAATATAAATCACCCCCCCCCCAAAGACTTTGGATTTTAATAAAAGCAAAAAAGTGCCATGAATATTCAGGAACCGCCGGCCCCTTGGGCCCCCCTGACTGGCAGAACTCCAGGGCCCGGTCGAAGTCGCGACCCCTGCGACCCCGGTAGTTCCGCCACTGGCTGTGGATCAGTCCACCCCATTTGGTGCCATGAGTGGCTCAGGAATGAGTCTTCGGGTCCTTTCACAACCTCCTCTTTTCCTCATGATGATGACACTAGAGCAGCAGCTAGAGACTCTGTTTATTCATGGGTGATGTGAGCAGATGCTGGTGGTGATCTAGCAGATGGTGGCGCTGAATGTGGTGGTGGAGTGAGTCTTCTTAATGTAGGGTCTCTTAGGGGAAAATGTAGGAGGTAGAGTGGTGATGGGAGTGGGCCTCAGCCGTGAGAGGGATATGGCCATGGTGCATTCGGCAGCTGGTGAGTTTGGGGTCACATTGGTTGGCAGAAGAACCGGTATTGGTGAAGCATGTGAACACTACAGCAGTGCCTTAAGCCTTTCATGGTATAGATGTTGGTGCTCATATACGTCATGTACAGGCCTGTGGTTCTGGCTCATTGCTTCCTGATGTATATCCCTTGCTGATGATGAAGGTATAGGCAATATATAGGTGTTTTAATAAAAACGAAGAAAAGCACATGCTCAAAAACCCTAAATCACAGATCACTATAGGGTGACCAATATAACATACATATAAAACATAAACATATAGTAAAACGTTTGCAGGTGAAGAACTTGAAGCAAGTCCAAAATATTTATTCCTAAAAATAAAAAAAATATATAATGCTTACAAATTGGAGTTCAGAGGCTCACAAACATAGCCGGAAATAAATTAGTAAACGGGGCTTGTAATGTCTTGGACGTGTTTCAGTTACTCCTCCAGTTTCTGGATAATCGCTGTAATCACACTCACGTGTTTCGCCTGCCAGTCAGGCCTGTCCAATGTGCTGACGTGCATAGTATCCATAGCCTATATATATATTGTGATCTGGGATCATGTAACCACACAGTCTTAAGGTTTGAAATACCACATAAGGCTGAATTCTTTTTAGAAATTGTAGTCCTTTTATTAAAGGTCTTTAAACAAACATAAATAAAACAAACAAAAAGAAAAACCTTGCTCTCTGAGCACTTACTGACAGACAACAACTAACTATCGTTGGACGGCTTACCCGCTACCAACAAAAACATTTAGTACAGACCTTTTTGCTTTAGGAACCACTCAGCAGATTTGTTAGGAGAAAATGCAGTCTCACTCACTGCTTGTAGCTTTCTCACCTGAATAACTCACAGGGCTCCTTTTTGTAGCAGCCCCCTGCTGCTCATTGGTATCAGGTGAGTAATTATCTGGGATAATCAGAACTCCTGGACTGGCTTCCTCACCTGCTGCAAGTAAACTGTGGAGTGGAGCACTGGCCCTCCCTTCTCTCCAAATGTTCCACCCCAGGGACCCAAACATAACTACAACATTACCATTATTTTGTTGGTAACAAACCATTCTCCCTGGGGTTATCAAACACATTGCACTGCAGTATTTTCTGAGAAACATATATGTTATCCACCACCATACCCGGTTCACTGTCACAATATATATATATATATATACTGTCCCCACTCTATATACACTTTATACAACAGTATATAAACTTTAAATTAAATATCTCACAGTTAATCACTATCTCTTTGAATCTGCTGTAATATTTTACTGATGGATGTATTCAAAATCTTATAAGTAGTTACAAAACAAACACCAAATTATATTATAAAAAGTAAACAGTATATTTTGTGCATATCTGCTAAGTTGCAAAGATTACAGCTTTAACAGCAGTTGTTACCTCATAGCTCTGTGATGCAATAAAAGCAAGCTGGGTGAATGTGTGCAGGACACAGGCTCAGGCCACCACTTTGCTGGATTGATAGTAGAAGGAAGATGAAGCTGGTAGTTTTGTTCTTATTTCTGCTGGTTGCAGAAGTCTGTCCTGCTCCGCTGCCTGCTAATCGGCATGATGATTACGGCAAGCTGAAGACAGCACCAAGCGCGCCTCCAAAGAACGTCCAAAATGAACTGGATGTGAAATGGATTGCTGTTTTAGCATCAGTGGCCCTTGTGTTATTTTGCATTTGCTGCAGCGTCCTCGGATTCCTGATCTACAAATATATAAAACGGGATCCAAATAATAACGGCAGCCTGCAACAGACCCCCAGAAGAGACGGCCCAAAAGCATGCGCCTTCTTACAGTCAGTCTTCTTTTCATAATAAGGAGATTTCACCTGCAGTTTCAAAGGTTATTCTGGAGCGTATACTTTACGTAATATAATGATATAATCATTATATAAGGAATATCATCGGAGAGAGAATGGATACCATGCATGTCAGCAGGCGAAACGTGTCGGTGATTACATTGATTATGATTATTATGGAGGAAGAGGAGTAACAGCACAGCCTACAGAGGGTTACCAGCGGCTTTTGAGAAATCTGAAGGGACTTCTATACGACTACTTTTTCTGGCTGTGTTTGTGAGGCTCTGAAAAGTCTGCTCACCGTTCCACTTTGTGAGCATTGCATTTTATGTATTGTTTTGTGTAATAGGAATAAATATGTATCCTTAAGTTCTTCACCTGTGAGTTGTTTTACTATATGTTTAACCCGTGATGCTATATGCGCATGTCATGCTCCCTCCTCTGTGAGTAATATTCCTTGGGGGATTTTTTGTGTATATTTATACAGGTTGGACAATGTTATTTTGTGTGTTTCTTTTGATGATTGAAAAATATAACCGACTATTTCGAACTATATGGAAGAATTTAGAAAATTTTTAAAGATATAACTACTCCACTATTTTAGAAAATAAAAAAAATGCATAAATCATTTGTAGACTAGAGCAAATGGGCCAAAAAACATTTTTCAGTTAGTCTTATGCCCATTCGTTTTCAGGCATTGAATTTCGTTTCCTGCCCTTCCTTCGGTTCAGCTGAAAATTAGGGGACATTTTTAATTCGGGAACTAAATTTCTTGCCCGGTGCCCACGTTCACTTTCAATCACTTTCTCATACTGTCACTCACTCTTTCACGCTCTTATTCAGTCTTCCGCATTCTCTGCCGAATCATTTCTGCTTCTGCTGACCACTTGCGCATCTTCTTCTCCCTTCTCCTCCATCTTATCTATTCTATGTTTAATCTTCATTCCTTAATCTTCTTTCTTTGTCCGCAAATTCCGTAGCGCTGTACAATGGGTGGACAGGACATAACAAGTAGTATGTAACATAACAATTTGACTTACAGAGACAACTGGTGAGGAGGGCCCTGCTCAAACGAGCTTACAATCTAGAGGATGCTGATCCACTTAGCTGGAGGTGCCCTCTGGGATAAATAATATCAGTCCTCGCCTGAACAATAAAAGAATTAACTGCAAAAACCTATGTAGGTGACCGCGCCCCTCACACCAAATGAGTATAAATAATGCAAATAATACCAATTCAATGTAGCTTCAAGGAAATCCGAGCAGTATGTAAAATTCAATCATAGAACAAAA
>VKOC01002815.1:0-61614 GCA_009364415.1 Spea multiplicata | reverse complement strand
AAAAAAAAAAAAAAAAAAGGAAAAGGGTGAGGGAATTCTAATGGTGACCACAGAGCAGGCTGTTATTCCTAGAACTTTTTATATGCAAGAAGCCAATCGCACTGGAAAGGCTGGGCATTCTTGAATGAAACCGTCCCTTCTTTTTTGGAAGTAAGAATGAAACATGCATGCTCCAGTGCATTTTTATAAAACGAAAACAACAACAATGGAAGTCCATATTATAAATCATGTAAACCTGTGACAGTTTTAATTAGCATTACTTTGCTAATTGAAATACACCGCTTAGGAACAAGCTGACCTTAATTATGGTCTAGCATTGTACAGTAAACGGAGGATATTCATGAAATTCAAATATTTTGGCTGCTACAAAAATCAAATAACAACCTTTTGATATTGTAAGAAATAAATAGGATTTTTTTGGCACCTCGTACACCCTTGTTGTTTTTCTGCAATTTAATCTAATTGATTTATACGTGGCACTTATTTTTCACATGGAATACAATCAATGTTCCGGGAGACCTTCTCCATCTGGATAATTAAAATAAAATACTGTCAATCCTGCTCAATCACTAAGTGCATTTCTCAATAGGGAGCAAAAAATGAAATCAACGCTTGAAAAAAAGGATCAGTAGCACATTGTTTAGTGGTAAAACCTCATATAAAACCAAACCAAAAGCATCTTTTGTGGTTTCTCACGATATGGCAAAATTAAAGATCACAGGAAACCAACCAGATTAACTTGGGAAAATCTGAAAAAAAGCAACAACCAGGCTACATGGAAATGACATATTGGCTGGCTAGTATGCTTTTATATCAACAATTTCTTTGTTGGGTCTTAGATCAAACAAATCTGCATATGTTTTCATTTCAATCTAACCAGAAAATGACATCCAGATGTGTAATAAGCATTCAGTTAGTATTGCTGCATTGATTAGACGAGTTGGTACTGTTTGCTTACAAGTGTAGCTGGATCATTAACTAATGCAAAGAAATGTTTGCAACAAGCTCCTAACTAGGAGTTCTGGAAACACTCCATATTCAAGCATATTTTGTATGGTGGCCAAAGAAATGTTAAAACTTGCAGTGCTTAATAAGTTGTTTTCCCGTCTAAGCCTGGGAAAAAAAGGCAGTCTCTTGTTCCTAATCTGGCTTTGCAGTCATCTCAAAGAGCTGGTGTGCAAAGAAATTAGATTCATAGACCACACACACACAACACACATCCAGACACACATTTATAGATGTACACCCAGTCTGGCAAAATAACTTGTTTCCTCTCATGTTTACATTTTCCAATAAATGTATAAGGACTTTACTGCGCAATATGTTGATTCAAGCTTTTAGTAATGTTATATATATATATATATATATATATATATATATATATATTAAGCGTTTTGTCAATGCCCAGAACAGAAATGACCTCTTCTTATTGTCTTGTACAATAGACAAGCACAGGAGGTAACTTTATACAAAGTAGAAAAGAGAGAGTATCATTTTGTTTAGTAAAGGAAAAATCACTCATTATCATATATTATATTATCAAACGTTCCTCATATATTTTTCAGCAACTTTGAATTTTTAGAACAACAACGGTTGCTTTGATAAGTATAATATTGCCCACTAAAAACTGTTAAAGGATACTTTTTGGCCTGAGTATTGAAATACACATTTTGTATTTGTTTTGTCAAATTAATCCGGGAATCATCTCTGTTGGACTTCTTAAGATAGGAGGTTCCCAAATTTTAATTTACCAAATGTACTACTTTCAATGTTAACTGTGAATATGTGAATGCACCTTAAATACTTTTCGTTTATAAATGGAGCATTGTTGCTTGTATGCCGTGATTAGTTTGTAGAAACCCATGCCGGAAATGAGGTGTGGGGAAATGTTTACCTTTAGCATTGGGTGGGTAAAGTGTTTACTTTCACAACTTTAAACTGTGGTAAGATGAGGAAAGGTGTCAGAGATATAGACCATTTACTTTGTCATTCATGGTCGTATTAGACTTCATGGCTCCGTCCTGATAACCTTGTAGGTGCTGTATCACCTTTCAAAAGATGCTTGACAGTGTCAGTGACCTGTGTAATAAAGACCACCTGTTGCTACATGAAGAGATCACTGCTGTCTGAAGGTGATCTTAAGAGATGGTAGGTAAAATATGACAACCGACAGAGGGAAAACAGCTACTACTGTGCACAAGTAATTGATTATGAAGAAGAAGCATGTGTTGCAGTAATGATATCATTTGTTTGCAGCTATGTATGGATCAAAGCCACAGTTCTAACTATTCTCTTTCACGCTATACATTTATTTGCTCTACTGCCTATCTTGATCTCCTTTTGCGCTTAGAATAGTGTATCTAGTATCTACCAACATGCTCCTGTCCATTTCCTCATGGGCTGCTGGTTTTTTTTTTTCTTTTGAAATCTTTGTATTTGTTAGCAGTTTGTAAACAGTAGGAGGAAGTGGGTTTAGGGGTATGCAAAAGCATAGTACATTCCATGACACTCAAGTTGACTATAGGAACACTTCAGTCCCATTTTCATGTTAAATGTATATTGAAGTGCATTTTGCATGGAGTGTTGTGCATGCAAATCAGTACATGCATTATTTGGTTATTGGAGTCAGAAGATGGGACTTCTGTATTCTTGAACTCCTCCCTCTGCTGCCTCCACCAACACCAGGGAGAATTTTTCAGTACACTTCTTGAACATGCTCAGTAGGAGTAGCAGCCGATTACATTTATGCTCTCTGAACACTTATGTTAACTTGCATACACACAATTGGCTGCTGCTACTGATCTCAATGGGAAGTGCTACTGAGCATGTGCAAGTTCTCTCCTGGTTTCGACAGAGACAGTCGACGCAAAGATAAAAGTTAAAGTCTAATTTTCTAATTGCAATAATTAAAGAATACAAGCAACAATTTGTATGCAGTAAGATACATTGGCTTCAATGCAAAATGGATTTTAAAATGTATTAAAAAAAATATAAATTTGGGTAATAGTCTACTCTTTAAAAAAATCATGAGCCAATTGTTTTGACTCAACATGTGGTCTGTCTTTTACAAAAAAAAAAAAATTTAATAAAATAATTTAGGTTTTTGCAATATAGTTCTATGCAAACTTTATCTAAAACATATTTTTTTTCTATGTTAAATAAGATGATTTTTTTTCACAGTTTGCAAAATCCGGTAAAATCCATTCCCTGGTAAGGTTTGCTGCCCTTTGGCTATGTTCCATATAGCATGATCCTTCTTGAAATACCTTTAGGAATCACTTTAACAACCATTCAGATGTGATTTCCATTTACACTTGCATGGACATAGGTTCCTCACAGCATTTTTGAACTTCAGAAAGGCACCTGCTAGCAGGAATAAGTTATGTTCTGACAGCTTCAGAGAATCATTGGATCAGTGCTAACAGTTTGTGTTAATGTAGCTGAAAACTAGAGACTTGAAAGGATAGAAGCATTGACTATCATCCTTATTCCCAAGGGATGCCAGATGTTTCTGTAGATGCTAAAGGGTTCTATAACCGCATTTGGAAAGAGAGATGGTAAGGAATCAAAAAGTGACTGTGTGTCCGTGTACATACACACATATATACAGAGAGAGAGGTATTCATATGTGTATATTGTAATAAATGTACAGTAGCGTTCATAAGAGTGTCCAATAAGGTTGTGATGCCAACAGTGTGGAATAATATGATTTACCCAACTTTTTTCCTGTCTCCCTTTTTTTTCTCTCGCTTTCCCCCTTTGCCATTCCTTTGCTACAATGCATTATTTTTAGATTTCCTGGACTCTTTATTTCCATTTGATTTCTCCTTGCCACTTGATTTAAAAACAATAATTCTGAGGTCCTATTTGGTTTTATAGTGTGAAAGAGTTAAGGTTTTACTCAACCTAAAATGTATTTACATTTCTGTAATAAATATGACATTATTGTCCAAAATAGCCACGTCGCTCCCTGTCTGGTATAAAGACAGGCACAGACCTCAGCAAGATGAGGCATAGGTACCTCATTGTATAGATCACCATAATAATGCATGGGCCATTCTTGCTACATTGTTTCTGATCTACTGCATTCACTTTATTGACACAGGTGTCATTGCTGTAAGTTAGATTTGGCCTTGTGTAAGGCCTAGTTAACTAAGCAAAATATAAA
The DNA here is from genome assembly GCA_009364415.1 of Spea multiplicata. Lineage (NCBI taxonomy): Eukaryota > Metazoa > Chordata > Amphibia > Anura > Pelobatidae > Spea > Spea multiplicata. The sequence goes on along the minus strand of VKOC01002815.1, from coordinate 57,446 downwards.
GAAGGTCACGAAACTGATTTAACCCCTTAAGGACAATGGGCGGTCCCTAAACCCATTGAAAACAATGCATTTTGAGCCCATACATGTACGGGCTTTGTCATTAAGTGGTTAACTATGTTACTTTTCAGAGCCATGAATCCAAATCCATTTGTCATTTGCCTATGGGTTTTTCCGCAACAGATTAATTAACTCCTTAAAAATGACCAGTCTAGTCAGTGCTTGATCATAACACTGGTAAGCATTTTGAAATACTTTTGAAGTCAACCATATAATTATACAATTACCTGTTCTCTAAAAGTATGTTCAAAGCATCCTGTTTTACAGGGTGGTGTTTGAATGTACCAATATTCTAGTTTATTTCACAATGTGAAATATTTTTATTTGTACATTTATGGAAAGAGTAAGAGGAGATGAACAGGTTTTAAGGGGCATGAGGATGTCTTAGCTGCATGCACCCAGTGGCGCACTGTGTTCATTGCAGGGACGGGGACCTTATCTCTAGGATGTCCTATGCATATACCTGAACAAGACCTCGTACATTTCCTATTGTCCCTGGTGTTTTGTAGGTACACCTAGAGTGACATTTTTGGGATATTATGTGGCATACGTGGGAGCAAGGAAGAAATATCTGTACCACAGAAATGCAATTCTGCGCCTGCCTACTAGACATCAAGGACAGGAGTTATGTAGGGTGCAGTCCTCTGCTTCCCTGGACACCAAGGCCCTCTGCTTTCCAAAGAGTGTGGTTAATAAGTTGACAGATCTTTTTTAAGTGATTGATCACCACCTGGTTCTATCATTTTCGCATCATTTTAGGGATTTGTTATTTGCTTATTTATAAAGCTCCGTCATATTCTATGCGTTGAGAAAACTGAACGTAACAAATAGTGCGTCACATAAATTTCACTTACAGAAACAAAAAATTATGATGTTCCTGCTCTTACGAGCATTAAATCTGGAACTCAAATACCACCCCCCCCAAAAAAAATTCCTTTGACAAAGATGATGTATCATGCTTTGTTTGTCAACCAAATGTCTAATAGGTGTCAATTATAAAGGAGGATCAATAATTTTAACCGACAATTATCTTATACTAATGGGTGTAGCAAATGAAAATGAGTTTCTACCTACCAGATCTAACAATGCTAATTATTGCAAATATTTAGAATTACCTCATTCAAATGACACAAATAAGTAGAATGCAATCGTTTAAATATATTACATCCAAAAAAATGCTTAATGCTTAATTGAATTGTTTGTACCCAGCAAATGACAAAACATATTATAGGGATTTTCAAAAGTATCTAGTTTCCTGCTTGGTATGATCCATAATAATAATTACCCCTATGATAACTGGTAATGTTTTATTTCAGTGTGTCTTTTTCTTTTACCATTTAATTTTACTTTTATGGTTTCATTTTACTGCTTACTTTGTCAGCATTTTGTCAGCTGACACCAGATTTCATAAGCATCTCCACAGTACAAAGTACGGATCAGGATTTTCTGTACATCACAGGTTTTCAAGGATAGTGCTCATTTCACTACAATTATTGGCAGTCAACAAGTGATACACACATACTGATCTCCTTGGACTCGTGGAAGGGAACCTTGAAGCATCAGTAGATGACTCTAAAAACCCTGTGTTGTAGACTAGTGATTCAGTCAACCACTGTTCTAGCGTGAGAAACTCTTTGGAGTTTGAATCTATTTTGCATTTGTTGCTAACACAAAACCAGTTGTATAATGCCAATGACCAATAAATATTTGATCTTCAATAATAATAGCACATTATTCAGCACAATAAAGTATGTTGTACCAGGCACACCCTTAAAAGGTGCTGTTCCATTAATTAAAATATTAATTGCCTTATCTAGTATGCTAAGCAAATAAATCTTACCTGTCATTTTATTATTTATAATGAAGGCTTAATCATATAAAAACACAGAGTATTAAGAGGTTGGTTTTTTTTTTAGTTTGTATGGCGCCGCAACTGGCATCAATGCCTGCTATTGTGTAATCTGACAATAAAAGTTCTCAGCATAAGTTATGACTAAGGACTTATTTCAGAGAAAGGTTTGGTCATTCAACATTATTAATAATGATGTTTGTAATGCTGCATTTAGTTATAATAGTTTTAAATGATGGTAAAATTGCATGAAATCTCTAATGAGTCCAAGACTGTTACCCATATTCTTAAAGACTAGCATCTAACACAAATAGACTAAATATATGAAATTAGACATGCATATGACCAAATACAATACATTTAAATTTGTGGTTTTAAATTGTTATGAAGATAGTAATTAGACGAAGAAATATTACATTAAAAGCTCATTACAGCATATTCAGGCATAAATTTCACTGAATATTTTTCTCTGACCTCAGGTCTCACATTTATAGGAAATGCTGTCTCCAGTGAAGTATTTTGACCCACTGCACTATATATAATGGGAATTCATACACTGCACTCCCTTCACAACTCAAAATAATGGATGACATCATGAGATGAGTGGCAGCGTATTTCAGTACAATGTGTGTGGGGGGGGGTCCTGATTATATAAAATCTCTTGCTGCTGTTTTTTGATGAATGTGGGCTTTTGAATTGGAAATACCCCCAAGGCAGCCAAGTGGCCCAGAGTAAATGTTTGCATAGGCTGCCTTGAATTCTTACATTAGACGGAGTATTAAGTGGTAGGTAACTGTTAGTGTTTGTGCTGATACTCTCCTCCATATGTGTAAAACATTTTACCCCTGAGACTTTATTAACTAACAGCTTAGGACTATGTTTACTATATTGATTCTCCTAATACTACATCCTTTTACATTTTTGTGTGCAATTGGAGCCAATCTTAGATAACCGGTTTTATTCATCACATGGAAGAACATAACCTATTTTTTTTTTTAATAATGAACACAATTGCAACGTGTCATCAGTTAGAAGATTCTCGTCTCGTATTTGGTCCTACATGTAACGATCAATAAGGTGTTCCCAGACTCGGCGACTTGCAAAGATATTGTTTTCTGCAATTTAGAATTTAGCAATTTAGACAAACTGTCTCTTCCCTACATACGTTTTTTTTTTATAAGCATTTTATATTTTTTATAGTCGTCATGACCATACTCATTAGCATATACTTTACCTAGTTTTGATCGTTTATGGAATCCCTTTGCTTGGAGGAGTGTCTACATCCGTAAAATATGTCTCTTAACGGCAAAAATCTTCCAACTTACTTGAGTGGAGAAGTGATCTGTCCACCAATTATCTATAAACCCCCATTACCACCATCATGGAAACGTACATCTGAGAACATGAGAACAAATGAAAAACTTGTCTAGTAATAGTTAATGAAAAATATTTGTAAACGTGACATGGGTGACCTAATTATCAGGATTGTTCCTCCGGGTACATAAAAGAAGGTCAGTGGGTCATCTATTGATACCTATGAATCCAAAGATGACTCACAGTGATAAACAAAAGCACCTTAAGGTACATACATGTGTTATCTCATATAGCCAAAAGCACAAAGATAGCATCTGGGAAAGGTGTGCGTTTTTGCCACTTTTGCAATATACTGGAAAGCAGTGATTTATGGGAGGATTACGAGTGGAGATCAAGTACCTCTTCAGTTATTATAATGATAAACAAAATGATAAAATGTGTTCAGTGCTAATATATAATAATGACTAACCTTAAAAATCAAATGCTAATTAGAAAACAATATCCACATTGTTCAAATCCAATCTTATGAATAGTTATTGTCAAAGAGGATGATAAAATAATGTCCACAGCTATTAAATCTAAAATGAAATTCAGTTTTATGGAGAGTTATATTTGAAGGACTTAAATATCTGTTGGCAAAGTGTGACCATGTAATGTGATATATTTGATGTAGTGTGGAAAAAAAATATGCATTAGCATCTGGCATGTAAACACATATCTTAAGAAAGGGAACAGGAGAACAAAATGCCCGGTCATGTATAACATTTAAGAAAACACCTTTGCTGCATGTATGTAAAAAGTTGGCTGCCTTGAATTCAGTAGTGCATGAATTCAGTAGTGCATGAATTCTTGTAGTACAGTTGTGCATAGTGCGTATAAGTCCTTCGCTCGATTATTGCCAAGCTCCAATTCAGGCACTAATGTTGGATGGTGGGGCAAATGTATATCATTCAACATTAAAGTAAATATGATGTCTGGATTGCTCCTTATCAAATGCCTTCATCTCTTAGATTAGCACTATAGAATATATGACTGTATTCCCCAGTTTTATATCCTAGTGTAATGGGAATATAAAATAATAAAACTTAATTTTGCTATATGACAACACATCTGCATTTACATGAAAGATGGCTTTAATCAAATAATGCTAGGGTTATTTATCACGTGGAAGGTATACGTACTTATTGCCTATTGTATCACTTCATCTTCCTGCTTCACGCTGGCATTCCAATCTAAAAAGATATTGTATGTAACATCTGTATGGCCATTCTTGTTTATTCAAAGAATGTCCAGTATATCATTCATTTAAACACGTCTTTCACTCTGCAAGGGTGGGATGGATCAGAATTATTTATTGTGTTTTTACCAAAGGTTAAAGGTTGCGGCCCTGTGCCCTACAGTTGAGTATGTGAATTTGTGTTGCGGTTTTTCCTTCCTTGAAATAAATATCATTGGAATCAGCCTATCCCTTAGAACAATGTCCCATTATCTAATGTGAAACAATTCTTTTGAAGACCATTCTTTCATGCTCACTGCTTAACTATGGTAGCTGTCACACCAAAGATACTGATTAACTGTGACTTATTGAGCATTCGCATACAAAAGAAAAACCCTGTCCCTTAACCCCTGTGGTTTGGGGAGTGATTATTACATGACACAGCGTTGTAGTGATGAAAGGGTTAAAACGTCACACGCATAAGAGCCTTTCTATTAACAGAGAAGCAAATCAAGCCTATTAGGTGCATTTGATTTGTTCATAACGTATAAAAAAATGTTAAAAATGTAACATTTAATATAGCCTCCACGAGATCAGTAGACCACAATCTACACAGGTGGTAAAAATAAGTCTTAATTTACATAATCACATTTCAACCATTGTTTTTAACCCATTGAGTGACAAACATATAGGCCGTATATTAATGTTATATTTACCTCTCACACTCAAAGGGGTTAATTAACAATGAGCATACAAGTGCATGTGTTATAAATGCCTTTGAATTTCAATGACAGAATAAAGCCCAGGGGAATATAATTATGTTCTGCATTCACCCCTTTCATAGTAGGTGATCTTCAGAAGAAGTGGCAAGCTGCCATTGGCATTTTAAAAAAGTGTTTCAAAACCCTGACAAGTATTAGAGAAACCTTGATGAATGTAAACAGCCAGCCTCAAGCAGTAATACCTTCTTTAAGATCATCTGTATTCCAGTTTCCATCAACGAATACAATTATTTTTAAGGTGACAACACAGATTTATGTATGTGTATTTTCTACTTACACAAATGAATTGACGGAATATCACAATGGTATAATTTGAAACCTTTGAATTACATTTTTTTTGCAACTGCACAATGTATTCATATGCCATTATGCATTGTACGTAGCACTTTATAGAAAAAAACTATTGTATCTTTGAGCTCAATAGGTACAATAGAAGATATAAAGCATGCTATATAATTAGACACACTAAGAAAGAGGTCCTGTGCCTCATCGACTCCATGGGAGATTTGCAGGAACAATTAGGAGGGGAATAATTGATTGTGATGACAACTGAGTTGGTACGGAAGAGCAGTTAAGGGTTGGGGCAGCAGCTTATGCACTTATTTTAAAAGGTCAGGTTTTTGTTTGGAGACGGGGGGTATAAAAAAAGAGGATGTTGCATACCAGAATGCAGGAGTCCAGCTAGAAGAGATTGCATCTGAAATACAAGTCATAGAGCCTGGAGATCAAAAGGCGGTGGCTGGGTCAGCCCTAGGCGTCCAACACCCTAGGCAAAATGTTTGCCCCGTGCCCCACTCCTGCATGCACTTGCTAATAGAAGAGAAACCAGGTTGCAGTGTTCCCACCGAGTGGGCCTATTTTGACTAGGTCTAATTACATATAATTATGATTTGAGAACAACCCATTCGAAAATGGATAAAACCCTACGAAACGTCCTCACTTTCATTACAAAATCCTCCCAAATAAAGGGCCCATAGTGCTCCACAGAGTATGTGTCTGTGCTTAAATTTGATGAAGGAAAAATTAAGGAATTAAGGATTAAAGAAAAATATAAAAAAAACACTATAAAAATATTTTTAGCATTTACAGGGCAGTTTAAGCTTGATGAGCGCATGTATTTGTAGATCAATATACCAACAGCCCAATAAGACATCTGTGTGCAATGTAGCTTTCCAGATGTTTGGCCAGATAATGCTTCGGTAAACACATCATATTCCCTATGTCAAAGATGAGGAACTAAATAAAAATAGTTTTGCAGTAGACGCACCCACACACATGTATGTATATATGTATATGTGTTTGTGTATATATATATACACTACTGTTTAAAAGTTTGGGGTCACTCAGAAAGAAATGCAAACAAATTGTGTCCATTAAAATAACATCAAATGGGTCAGAAATAAAGTGTTGACATTGTTATTGTTGTAAATGACTATTGTAAATGGAAATGGCTGATTGTTCTCATGGAATATCGTCATATATTATATATATATATATAAATAGTAACCTGCACACAACTGACAAACGCAGCTTTACCTGGGCGCATTATCCAGCCAAAATAAATAGAGTAAAGAAGGGGAGTACACGAAATATCTTCGAAGACATATTATAGATTATATTATGCATATTTCGAGTTACCCTATTAATGGTTACTGAATAGATTTACGATTCAGTCCCAGTTTGGGACTTTTAGCATTTTTTATTAGAAAGACATCTATAAAATTCTATTCTCAACCCTAAGGGTGATATGTGTCTTCCACAACCTTAGGTCCCCTACCAGAGGCCTGGGAGTTTAAGGGTTTTGTTCAGTATCTTAGCTGTTCCTGGCACTTCACTTTTCAGAGTGTTCTGATGTTCTTCCTGGAGAAAAGTAGAGTTAACAGTGTTGGATTTGTGATGCCCATGCGTAGACTACATTACAATTTGTGAATTTGCAAGCTAATATTTGTGTACCTCAGAATAGAATAATAGACTTCAATATAAGATCTGTGTCGTCCAAGATAAAGATAAAATTCAAGATTTATTCTCATATAGTAAAAGCATTCCAGCATAAAGAGAACACAGTCTCACGAGTTTCACCTTAGCAAGCTTAATCATAGACACAAATACTATCTTGCATGTTGACAAGTGGTATTGTAGCAGATGGAGACACCAACTTTTTGTTGCACTTGGTAGCCATTTCATTAATAGTTACTATATATCTAAGGTCATCGCGATACTCCCTGCGCTTTTTATTTTCTGCGTAGACTATATCCCATAGTGTACAAATGGCTTGAATATTTGTTGCACAATCCATCCTTGACAGAAGACAGAAGCCACATGCCAAGATATATTTAAGAACTAGCTAGTATCGGTCAAGAAATGTATTTTGTAAGGTTACTCCTTTTTCATTCTACTATTCCTGTTGTCTTCCTAAATATGGCTCCAAAACTCTTACCCCATTAGGGATGGTTCATGCATTTTCTCCAGATATACTGACCCAGAAGAATTCCATGTTAATAGTATAATTTCTGAAAATAATTCCTATTTATACAAAATATTGCTCGATTTTATTTTTTTTAGTCCAATCTGGTTCATGCATTTTCTCCAGATATACTGACCCAGAAGAATTCCATGTTAATAGTATAATTTCTGAAAATAATTCCTATTTATACAAAATATTGCTCGATTTTATTTTTTTTAGTCCAATCTGAAAAAATGTAGTTTAAGAGTCTTTTACTTCCATTAGCTTCAAACACTGTATGAACTCATTGACACAATATTCTATTTATTTAGCAATACAACTAATATTTTTACTATTTGATTTAGGAGATGTCAAGTGTTAAATTTCTTTGAAATACTTATTTTTCTTGTACTAGAAATAATAAGCATTGCTTTTCAGCTGCATTGGCAGGAAGTGTTCAGAAATAGTAAACACTATTTGGGCAAAGAAAAAATAATGTGTTAAAGTATCAGATCTTAAAAATTTATATATATTTATATTTTCTCTGTTTTGGTAAATGACAGAAAAATGATATGTGAAGAGCGAGTTGGACTTTTTTTTTTGTGGTTTCTAAAAAGCATGTGTAGAATTTGCTGTGAAACATGACGTCTTTCACAGAGGGGTAAGAACAGCCTGTGTTGTACAAGTTGCACAGACATTAGGTTCAGCATGAATCAAATAAACACATACACTAAATAAATCTGTGGGGTCTACTCAAATCATCTGTTCAGAATTTTTTGCAAATCTATGAAATGAAACTTAACGATATTGTGGGTGAGATTGTGACGGATTATTTTTATTATCCAAGATTTATGTTTTTAAGGATTAGGCGTGTTATAGAAGTAATATTAAATGGTCAGGATAAATGGATTTTATGTAAAAGCACTCTGAGAAAAGTTCAACTAGGTATGTGAAAGACTCAAATTGTGCCCCGGAAATAAGGGTGAAAAAATAAAAGAATATGATCTTTTTTTGATGTTGTTGTTTTAATTGACAAAAATATTACAGGCCTCCAGTTATTAGTAGGTCATATAATGTGGCTGAGAAATATCCAGTTATGAAGAAACTAGTTGTAGCACCTTGTCTGAAATAAAGTAGAAAACTATATATAAAAATACAAACAAAAATTTACACACTTATAATATCATTAAAGCCACCCAGCCATCTTATGCTCTTTAATGCATTAATATCTGCTTGGCTCCTTTTCATTTGAGTGATGTCCTCTTATTAGTCTTCATTATTCAGGCTTCAGAGAGTACTTCCGCAAAAGGGCGGAGCCATGGGGACAGCCTCCTCCCCGTTCCTCCAGTTGGGTGAGAGGTGTGTCTGGATGCTCCGCCCTTTTGTGGAAGCGCCTGGGAGGTCAAGTTCGCAGAGAAGCGGATAAAGAAAGAAGACAAGGGGAGAAGCAGACTAAGACAGAAGAGAGAAGAAGAAGAGACAGGATAAGGAGAAACTGGCATGGAAGCGGTCAGTGGAGAAGATAGGGAGACATTGAGAAAGAGAGCGTGACAATAAATTGCATTTCCAAGTGTAAAAAGCCCTCCAAATTTCATCTGAACAGGAAGGGAAAGAAATTAAATTGTCTGAATGGACCAAAAATAAATGTTTTTTATATATACCGTATTTGCTCGATTGTAAGATTTAATTATGTAACATTTTTTTGTTAATAAAAAGCATGATTGAGTAAAAATATTTTGTTTTATTTCTTTTTTTTTCAACCTGCCCCCTAGTATTGCACATCTGCCCCCAGCTTGCCACTCTGCCCCAGAAATGCCTTATACCCCCTATATGCCACTGTGCCCATGAATGCTCTTAACCCCTATGGCCACTCTGCCTATCCAGACATTGCCTTACACCCTATATAGTCACCTCTGCATTAGGGGTTAAAAGCATATTATGGCAGAGTGGCGTTTATAGGCAGATATAAGCATTCGGAGGCAGAGTGGCATATAGAAAGTTTCAAAAGGCATTCTGGATCAGAGTGGATTAAGGGGTCCCCTTTAAAAGGCAATTTTAGACCTCTGCCTCCAGAAATGACTTATGCCCCCCCCCATTTAACACTCCCTCCCCCTCCCTCCTCCAAAGTTACCGCTGCTTCTGAGTCCCCGGTTCGTAGTCCGGGCAGCATGTAGAGCTCTACGCGATTCGCGTAGACAACGTCCGCTGCAGCCGGAAGGAGGTGCGGTTAGAACCGGAGGTTATCTGCATCCATTGCGCAGACCTTCTCCGGCTGTCAGACTTCCCGGCCGCCCTGGTGCGGGGAACTCTGATCTCTGATATAATGAAATAAAAGCAATAAATATCCCTTGCATATTTTCAAGAAGCACACAAGATGCAAAACAAGCATGAGATTTTTAAAAAATCATCTATATATTTGATAATGTGATTCTTGGATTCCATTTTGACATCTGCAAGACATATACATTAAAATAAAAGAAGGATTGTGTCTGCATTTGTATTTTTTCTCTTTTATAGACTTTTATGAGCATTGGAAATTACAGATAAACTACATTGGCCAAACGGTTCTTAGCTCCAGTCAAATTGTATTTTTCTACGCAAACAAAACAAGGATATCAAATTGAAGGCCCATGTGATTCAAAAGAGATGTTATGAGGGCTACTGTAACACAATGAACAGCCAAGATTCCAATGTCTATTCCATTTAAGTATTGTGTACTCTATAGGATTTGATTTTAGAAAATATTGAGAAAACATTGAACCATGTGGCCCCCACATGGGAGATATAGAATGTTTTTATTCATTGAAGGCTATTGTGCTCTGTGTTTAGAAAATAAGTTTTCAATGAGTAAAGGAAGTTGAATTAAGAATGTCTGCGTGTGGGTAAGATGTTTGGGCCAATGTAAATAAACTTAAATTTTTGCCTTAGGCAGCCTACGTATGCTTTAAACACTTTTCCTTTACTAGCATTTAACATATGGCTTAAAAAAGAAAGTTGTTCAAGCATGATTAAATGGATTATATCTTGGGAAGAACTGTATATACATTTGCAGGTATAACTGTGTTTGTGACCACCAAGGCTAATTGTTTTTTTTTGTTTTGGGAATTTGTAAGCTAAAATTAGTATAAATCTGTCAACACTTGATGGGAAAAAAAAGGATCTAAATTTAAGTCTACCATAATTCTTGAAAAGAAAAAAATGTGCCGGTCATGCTCACTGCTGTTTTATGTTCTTTGATCCAATACATTGTTGGAATTATAGTTTTGGCATTTGCTTGACAGAAGAGCCAAATGTGTTCAATAACAAAATGTCAATGAGGGAAACAAATGTGAGCTGCAAAAACAAAGCTTAGTGTTTCATCCTTAGTCACTCTCAGATTCTTGCATCCAAACATCTGTAAGGAAACATTTGATTGAGTGTGGTCGTGACCACAAAACTGATTTAAGACATGCTGTGAAAAATGTTTATGCATCATTGTTTATGTTAGCAATAAAAAAGTAGTATGGGATTACCCACCAAATTAATGCCTAGGGTTCTTGGCAGCCCACATTTAAGACTATGCATGATCTCAATTAAGGTATTATGAATGTAGTGTATATCTACAGTAATGTAGGTCCATTTAAAAGGTGTGTTTTCGTTTAGTTTGAACATTGTCAATTAATGGCACACAGCTATCCTGTCCTTGAAGATATTATTTGCCAATTAAACTGCACTCAAGAGGTCATCTACATATTTCATACCGTGTTTCCCCGAAAGTAAGACAGTGTCTTACTTTCTTTTTATCCCTAAAAGCCCCACTATGTCTTACTTTCGGGGTTTGTCTTATATTGGGAAAAAATCACAGTATGTAGTGTTTAACAACACAAGTGTTTGTTAAAAAAAAGAATGACAACTTCTCTTAAACCTAAACAATATCAATAAAGTAAACCGGCCAATGCCCCAAAACGCCATTATTTTACTTATAATTCGAATGCATCGTGGTCATTTATCAAGATAACAAAGCAGTACAAAATACCTTCAAAAAGTGCTGTGCTGTGTTATATATTTATTATATTATTAAGACAATCTGCATATTGAATAAGTGGATGTCCTCAGGACCAGACTGGGGATAACTAGGTCGCCCTGGCACTTTAAGGCTGGTGCCCACCTAATGATGTAGCGTTCAGCCAATGGCTGGATATGACAGGCGACATGGTATGTTCTCTTCTTCCGGGTTCAGAGGGCAGCGGTGGGCGCGGCTTCAGTTGTCGGGATCTGACAACAGACCCCGGCGCACAGTAGCTGTTGCCGTGCGGATCGCAAGGGAGCAGTATCGGAGGTCTTTAACACCTCCGGCTCCCTTGAGTGAGCCGGAGGTCTGTTAAAGACCTCTGATACCGCTCCCTTGCGATCCGCACGATCGCATGGGAGCGGTATCAGGTCTTTGCCGGCACCCGGCACCCCTCCAGAGACGGACAGCAATGTGTCAGGCTCCTCCAGCGGCGGACATTACTGTCCGTCTCTGGAGGGGTGCCGGGTGCCGGCAAATTGGCACCTCCGTGATGAGCGGCACCTGGTGCGGACCGCCCCCCCCGCTACCGTAGGTACGCTACTGAGCTGCAGAGAATCCGTGTTTCCCCGAAAGTAAGACATATGTCTTACTTTCGGGGTACGGCTTACATTAGCTGACCCCTCTGAAACTCCCGATACGTCTTACAATCGGGGGTGTCTTACTATCGGGGAAACACGGTAGAAAACAAACATCCTGCTGTAGTGGGGCTCTCTATTTGCCGCTAAGCCAACATCCAGCAGCAGTGGAAGTCTCATGTGTTTAAGGGTACACAAGTGTATTATTTGTCATGTCCACCGTCAATGAATAAGTACTCATTGCATAAGTTCTTCAGTCCTGAATAACATAGCAAGGAGTTGAGCCCCATGTTAAAGGCACAGGGACTTAAGACAACGCCAAAAGTGAGGACACTCAGGTGTAGGCAGGTAAAGTTTTGTACTAAGTGTAGTAGGTTAAGCACAGATGGATCCAGATATCTGTACAGGTAAACTGCAGGGTGGAGTCACAGATGGGTGACACAGAATGGCAGGGGTTAATGCAGAATGGATGATCTGATATAGTCAGGTTCAGCAAATACAAGCCAAAGGTTGGTACACAGAGCTGGTAGTCAGACAAGCAAGGTACAATGCACAGGTAGGGCAAAACAGGATCAGAATCACTGAGTAGTCAGGCAAGTCAAGGGTCAATGACAGCAAACACCATCTCCAACTTAGCAAAAGAAATAACAAGACCACAACAGAGTATCTGTGCTAAGCAGTTACAGATTTTTCCGGTGCAAAGCTATCCACGCCTCTAGCCATGCTTCACGGGCTATAACATGAGAAAAGATCTTTCTAGTATATCTTAAAGCAATGCCACTGTATGTAAAAATTAGAGGTTCTTTAAATACCATGAAAGCTTTTTGTAACTCTTTAAGAATATTCTGCACAATTGAGGCAGAGAAGAGGTTAAACATCAGTGAATGCTATTAAAAGCAAGCATCTGGACAATTCTCAGTATAATGTCTAATTCATATTATTATAATTATATATTATTATATCGCTTAAAATATCACGAGATCACATCATTACTAGAAATGTCATGACATCACCAAAATATAATTCAACTGTTCATTTATATGGTAGGATAAGCCTTCTGAAGAGGATTATGTTAAACACAGGCTTTTTGATAACCATTGTTTTTTAATAGTTTATGGAGTTTTTGGTTTTTTTGCATAATTCTTTAACAAGTAGGTCAGATTCATATGTTCTTTAAACAAAGTTTTTTTCTTTTAGGAAAAAGCTAGATGACTTTCCCTGTTGTTTCTGTACCCTACAAATGCTTTCTTTACTCTTAAATCAGTACTTTAAAAGTAATAGGCATAACAAATATATATACAAGATAGTACATTGTATATAAAAAATAAACAAAACATAAGCAATATTATATCTTAAGAGAGTCACCTTCCTACCTTGTTCTCATAATGATTTGGTTAAAAACACAACTGAATGCTTCCAAAAAACGTAAGGAGGTACTTCAGGGATGTTTGTTAGGAAACAATTCTTTGCTAAATGTTATATGTTGTACATGATTAGGATATTTTAATACTTGTTAATCTTTTTTTAAGCTAAGAACCAGTGTTCCACCTTAATAAATTGATGAGAAAGGGTAAATCGAAGAATTATTTGAAGAAACAGCAGGCAATTTTTTGACGGTGTGGTTACTCATAAAGTCAAATTTTGGAGCCCTTCCTTTATGTTCAGAAACTAGACAGCTTATTTGTCATGCATAAAAACGGGAAATTCAGTCATGAGAAAAATATAATTTGCCTCTCTATAAATCATGGTAAAACCAAACCATGAATATGCAGTTTAGTTCAGCATGTCTAAAAAAGTACATTAATGGAGCATGAAAAAGTGTGGGCTACAGGATTAATAAGGTCAATGGAACACCTTGGTGTTTAGAAAAAAAAACATTTATTTATAGTAGAAAAAAAGATACCCTAGAAGGGATATGGTATTATACAGAAGCGAACAATACAAACCGCTCTCTGAAGAATTCTTCATTAATAGACTCTACAAAGAATAAGAGGCAAACCATTCAGACTTGAAGAAAGACGTTTTTTACCAAACGGAAAATGGTTTTCTGCAAAAAGTCACCTTTTTATAATTTCATTATTATTTTTTATCTGCACATGTCTTTAAACATTGTATTTTTTATGATAATGATGAAGTACATCCTCACTTTTTGAACCTTATAAACTGGATTACAAATCATCTAGCTCAATTAGGAACGTGGTTACAGAAGCTTAGCATTATATGGTCAAAGTTGTCAGTCTGCCAGCTTTGGAAGGAACTGGGAGCCACAAGGAGATTGAAGAAGATTAACAAAATGGTGGGGAAGTTTATTTTGTAATTAGGGTTCACTTAGTAACTCATGAGATACTTGCGAAAACATTGCTGGCTGTTTTAGATCACATGTGGTGGATTTATATGACACTGGGCTTGATCTTTCCGATTGGTATTGGATACTTTTCAGAAGTCATTTGTGGTTGGAGGAGCCTGAGCAATTTATGTTAAAATGAAATTGCCTCAAATATAGTGGAAAAAAACAGATTAAAGCCTTTCATCTGGAGAAACACAAATTAAGGCAATGCCAGGTTAGTGTAAAATTTAATTTGTGAGTTCATGGTGTATTTGTGATATTATCTCTATTATGGTTTATGCCTCAAGACATCTTTGTTTTGTTCCAAATGAAATACAAGTTTTCAATGTGAGTCTTCAGTAACATAATGTCCTCAATATTCTTGCGTGTTTAGAAATAACATTTTATTTTACTAATGTATATTGTAGAAACTTGCGAAATCAGAGAAAACACATTGCTTTATATGAATACCTTTACATTTTTACTATGTTTTGGAATTATCAATAATTATTCTGTGGGCTCATAGCAAGTTTACCTGTACTGTGGTCATTTGCATTAATCTGTATCAGTATGATGTTCTATGAAATAGATTGTACTGTTTTAACTGCATTTTGGAGGGGATCAGGGGAAAATAAAGAAATGATTGGAAAAAGACTATCCCGGGGCTCCATTAAGACACCAGAAAAACAAAGGATTTTAGTAATTTATTACAGTAGAAAGTCCGATAAATTATATAAAACATAGAGGAGCATCCTCAACAAGCACCAGTATATGGACTATATGGACATCACCGTCTTACGTAAAATATTTCCTTATGTGTTATGTTAACCATGTTGTGTAGCAGTCAAACTTTTTAAATGGAAAGTTCAATTTTGATATTCTCTGACACATACACAAGAACTGTCAATGATGAAATGCAGAGCATGTAAGATTTGGTTTAGAGGTTGTGCTTTGCTAATCTTGACATATTTTATTTGGCTCTGTATGATTGGTATGGTCGGTTAGCGGCTGAACAGTTAGCAGACCTTGTGAAATAAAATACGCGTTTAAAGGTTTAGTTTGGCTTGATTTTGTAAAACTTACAAACCCATGGTATACTTTCATTCTTTTCCCATGAATAAACACTTGAATAAACCCACTTAGCCGCTTATGGTTTGGCAATAATCAAATACACAAAATAATCAAAATAATTATGAAAATTTGACCGCTGGCATTTTATATGAGCAAAAATACCAAACAAAAAAAAAAACAAATAAAAAATACCAAAAGGAAAAAAAAAGAAATTGCTGTTTATTGTTATGAATTTGTAGACTCTGCAAGTACCCAGTGAGTTTTTAATAGTCTACGAAATATTGAAGTTATAAATATAATATTATAGTTGTATTCCAGTGTCATTTTAGGATTGTTCTGGTTTTATACTGATGGGTAGGTCATGAGAAGCTATGTCTGAGAAATCAGTTTCTTGGATTAGACAGGCCTTTTAGGCATTTGCCTTGTCACCTCTAAGCTTGAGTTGAGTGTCACTTTGGATGCGTGTGATGAATCGCAATGTCAGAGCAGTAGGATGGCTTTTCAAGCCAGCGAAAATGGTTGCGACTCGACGATTAGTTAAATACTTAACATGGTTAAGCTAAGAGATGTGGATGGCCTAAAATCAATATTTGCAATTGCTTTCTCAGACTTCAAGAAGCATAATTGCTTACTGACACAAAAATGAAGATAAGCCCAGATAATTATTTAGCTCAGCCATTAGGTTTGTGATATTTATTTGTAAAATGATGGCATATTGTTGACGGTGGGGCAAGGCTCACTATGTTTGCTATAAATGTTCTTAATGGAAGTGTAATTTCAAGAAAGGTCACACCGTCTTGCATCCTCCCCTAACCAGAGGAAAACAATGCCTGAGTCTTCCACATTTGTTCCCTGGTGCATTAAATAACAGAGGTAGTTCAGTACCAGAGACTTTGCATCCTATGTACTCCCCACCCTACTGGGAAGCAATCACCAAACTACTTTACAAAGTTCAACAGTGTATGTGAGTGGGGAAAGCTAAAAAAATAAAGAAGACAGCCTGTCGTTCTCTTATAACACTCCCTATAACCACAAATATGTATAATGGAAGTAAGTTTTACTTAATGGAGAGGGTGGTATATAAATGGAACAGCCTCCCAGCAGAAGTGATAGAGGCTAATACAGTGAGGGAATTTAAATGTGCACGGGATATAGTCATAAAGCTAGTCTGAATCTAAGACGAGACCAATGACTGATTAAGGTTTAAGGAAATATGGGCAGACTCAGACAGGCTCAACCTTTTTTATCTGCCGTCAAGTTCTATGTTTCAATGCTTCCGCTAATACATCTTTAAGCAATACTAGGTTCACTGCATCAGAGAGAGAAAGTGGTGTATCATTTTTATTAGATTGACGATGATAATAATGATGCTAGAAAAACATAGAACAATGATATACCACAACAAAGACCCTACAAAACCTGTTTTAATCCGTCTACTCCAAGGTGATCACCAAGGGGTTTGGACAGAAGAAAATGTAATTGAAGGCAGTGGTGAAGCACGCCTTGTCTCAAATGAAATGAGGTTGTATCTCAGGACAAAATGACCAGAATAAAAAAAAAATCTTTATATTAAGCTACAGGATCACATGCGTTTATCTTCATTCAAGTAATTCTCAACACAAATATGCAAATAAAGGGTGCCTTTAGAGAATAAATCATTTGCATGTAATAGTCATTCTATCTTGTCACAATCAATGAGATCTTCTAAACATCAAAGCACATTTTACACACATCACAATATATATATATATATATATATATATATATATATATTATATTATAATATCTACAAACTTTGTTTGAAGATGTGCTACTTTATATGCTGAAAAGACATGGACTCCCAGGATAAAGTGGCAGAAGATGCTGTATTCTTTATATGGATATCATATCTAGGCAGACTGGATGGGCCGAATGGTTCTTATCTGCCATCACTTTCTATCTATCTCATAAATAGATGTATACATATGACTTTTCACTCACTATATTTGCCTGTTTGAACTCTTGCACCTTAAGGGAGTTAAAAAAGCATCGGCCACCAACTACAAATTGTAAAGGCCTCTCAATTAGGTTTGTGTGACAACAGACTTGATTTTGATATGTATACATTGGAAGTATGAGCTGACCACTTATATGACATAATCTAGGAGCAAGACAGACCCTAAGTGATGGTTTTATTTACTAAACATTGTTTTAACCCCTTAATGACAAAGCACGTACATGTACGGGCACAAAATGCATTGTTTTCAATGGGTTTAGAGACCGCCCATTGTCCTTAAGGGGTTAAAGGTGAGTTGTAGCGACCTGAAACATTTCAACCTATTGATCTATCTGTGCATTATGCCAGGTCAACACAAGCAAGTTTGTCTTGGAACAAGGATGGAGTTGTTCCTATATAATGATTAGCTGATTGGTTGAGACTTCTTTGTCACTTCACTTATATATCGTTGTATTCTGCTCGGCCAACCTAGCCATTCTTTCAGTAGAAGGTCTCCAAAGTTGGCCCATCATTTTATGTTGATGACCCAAAACCTACAAACTCACAGTTTACTAAACATACCCCTGAGTGATTAGGGAATACTGAAAACCTGAGGTTAATTGTAGTATCTTTTATAGTTAGAGACCCTAATGCTAGGTTATAGCAAATCTGAGACCCTCATTTTATAATTTTGATAATAGGTAAGGGTTTTATAATATGGCATATACTATCCTGGTGTCTCAAAATATAACACTGTATCACAGCAATATGAAAAATAAAATGTTTATTCTATGTTTAGTTGTAATATTCTCTGTTTGCAGCATTTGATTTATATTAGCATATGTGTGACTGTAAATTAAATACTGGAAAACACTTTAAACCAGAGTTTAAAACAAAGTTTTAAACTAATTATTTAAATTACCATAGACTAGGAAATTAAAGCCTCATAGTGAACATAATATTAATCATAACCTTGTGAAGGTGTTATTGCCATATGATCTTGGAATTAAATATGAATGAACTTTCATGTAGGTGACATAGATTCCTCGGGAGCTGAGCTTGTGGTGATGCCCTGCCTATCTCCTATGTAATTCAGTAGCCTATTCTGGCCCAGGCCGATCAGACCTAGAGTGGCAGATCCAGGGTCCCTGTGGTGACCAGGCTTCTTGTAGCACCACTGCTCAATGGGCAGGTTAAACTAGAGATCTCCCCAACCGGCCATTAACACTATGAGGACCATGATGTGTTGACACAGTACTCAAATTTAATTTCCCGGTGTTCATCAGCAAGGACAACGGAAAAGGGCTGCTGGTGGCGCTGCCCTGGGTATATCCGGCCCTGATGTAATCTATCAAGTGCATACACAAGGGAGTTGCCGAGTACTAAAAACAAAAGGCAAACATATATGTAGCACATTCTTTTTCTGATTCTTCTCTTACATAGCAAGTTAACCTGAAAGTAATAGAGCCAGCCCTATAGTCCATCTTCAAAAGGCAGTCTTTTCGGCATTGCAGAACCTAAAGTCTCCAGACATCCATTAAAACACTATGAAAATACATTATATTCCTTGTAGTATATTAGCAATTGTGAAGGTGATACTTCAAAAGTCATAATTGAACACAAATGCTACTGTAGAAATGACTATACTTGTTAATAATATAACCTGTTTTTATCCATATCACCATCTGCAAATAATAATAGTAATATTAATTATTTGTTTCATTGTTTATGGTAGATGGGTTTTTTTTAATGTATAAATAAATGTCTCTATGACCAAAGATAGGAAAAATCACAAATAAGTCTTTTAAAAAGATTTATTTTTGGACAAAAAACAAAGAGCACTTATTGATAACATATGGTACTTATAGGATGTTGGGACCTGCATATGCTTTTGGTCATGGTTTTACTGGATTTATTACTTTTTTATATCAGTCTTCCATAAAAATGTAATTTAAAAGATATATATCAATGCTTTCATCAATGATTACACCATGGGCAGACGTCTATGAACTCTAGACGTAGCAATACTAGATAGAAAAAAAACACAAATATATACTATCCTCTGTCTATACTCCTTTATCATTTTATCTGAGGAAAAGGCCTCTGTGACTGCATCTTTTGCTATGTTGCTCCATTAAAAGATATCAAGTTTGGCTGAAGACCCCATTATTTACACTACACAAACGTTAACTTAACTTTAAACAAACGTAGTTAAAATATTGACTTTGCACAACTGTTTTCTATGTTCATCGTGCTATACTATATGTCCTTATAATTCTCAGTAATACTCTTGTTTTTTTGTTCTGGTCCTAATTGTTCAGACTCCGATCACATCACTGATTTACGTCTCGTCATGATCACGAGTTTGAACTGGAATCCTGTATCGCTTCTGAACTCTGTGTGCTAGATCATACCACTAACTAGCACACAGTGGAGGTCACTGCCCCAGGTTGAAGAAGTAATGACAGTCAGGAGATAAAAGAAAACAAACCTTGTAAATTAACCCCAGCTCCTTTACTGTCAAACTGAAACCATTCTGGGTAAATAATGATGTGATTTGTGATTTGCTAGTTTTCCCTGTGATAGGTAAATAAACTGTTTGTGCTATTGCAATGATTTGTGCCCTTCTGTGTTTATCTCTTTATTTTATAGATATGTCTGCTCTAGGCTTTCTGTTATGTTAATATCCAAAAACTGCCGTACCCCACCATATCCATAAAATAAAGTACTTTAGTAAATAGACTGAATACATGAAAAATAAATACAAATTATACAGCCAGATTTAATTTAGTACACATACTATTTGTTCCATTAGTTTGGAGACATTCTATACAGGGGACGATTGTAGCTTATGATTACTACATTTTAAGAAACACTTATGAAAACTTCATTATTTCTGGATATTAAGAAACATGTTTAGGATATGTTAAAAACCCCCCCAAAAAGGTTATGATCCATAAAATAGAGTTTTTACGATTTATTAGTTCTGAGTAGCTGTTATCCAGATTCAGTGCTTGAGCCTAGGTGAACTGATTTATGAATGACCTGAATAGCCTCACCAAATGAGAATTACAGGTGATTATCAGTCCTCCTGAGGAGCCTTTCGCCATGAGGGGGGATAAGGGATTGGCCCTGGCCTATTTCCCAGCCCGCCTCCTTATTATCTGCTCTTGGACAGGTGGCTACACAAGAGCCAGGAGATGAGAGCATTTTTGTGCATGCTTCCCACCTTAGGTTGACCCTAGAACTTTAAATGACCTGGGTGGAGAGATTCCAAACCAAGCAAGTCCTTATCAGCACACAAAAGGCTTTGTCAGGCAATCCAGGTCTAGGTAGGCAGAGTTTTAATGTGAAAATGATAAATCAAGCCAAGGTCATGGTCACAGGCAGTACAATTACAGATAACCAGGCCATGCATCAAAATAGAAATGCCAAATCAAAAGGAACACATCAAATTACACTCTGGGTCAGAGCAAGGCATAAACTGTGTACCTAAACAGGATAAGATGTACAGTAGGTGTGGTAAAGATTACATTCTAGAGACTGTTGGAAATATAAGTTCCTGTGGTGGTTTACATAAGAGAGAACATGGCTTATAAACTGTTGTTATTGGATCAAACTAACCAAATGGCATGCAGAGTGAAAGGAGGTATAAAGCAACTGAACACGATTAACTTGATAGCAACTAAAAACATAATAATACTTAAACACTAAGGCGGAACCGCCTTTTCATCACTGTCGAGTCGACCTGTGCCTCCAGTGTAGCTGAACTAAAGGAAGATTCGTGGCGCCAGCAATTGTGATGTTGTCCCAGGTTGGGAGGAATTTTTTTTTTCTTCACTGACCTTGGTGGAGACCAAAGTGACAAAGGAACCATAGTCGACCCCTATCCTAGCTTAGTATCTTCTTCCACCACACGTTGAGACTCCTTCTGCAGTATGTTAGCATATTCAACAGATCACTAGCCCTTTTCGATGCTTATCTGTATAGAAATTAGGTACAAGGCAATGAGCTGAAACGCTTTGAATGGGTGGTTCAGCAATTTCTTCCTACACTGTAGTATGTGGTAGTAATAATAACGATAGGTAAAACTATGCAGCAGCATGATCATCTGCAATTATTACTATCTCTTGATATATCAACCTACTTGATTACATTAACTTGATTACATTAAACAATTTGTATGTTAAAGTCAGGGAAAATGGCAATATACTACAGTAAATACTAAATAAGGGTTGAAAATTGCATTTTTTCCTCTGCTATATTTACTACAACATAAGGCAACACTTAAAATTATTTCTCTAAGTCTCAAAATTAATACTGAACTTTGGTAAAACACATCTGAAAGAAGTTCCCCTTTACAGTACACTTCAACAAAAAACAACAGAGAGTGAAATATTTCAATAAACAACAAAGTTTTACATGTGAAATTAAATAAAAACTAGGATAGGCAAATACTGTATTTGCTTGAATATAAGACAAGGTTTTATCTTATATCTGAGGTCGTCTTATAATCAGACCTCAAATAGAGGTCTGACTACAAGACTATGATGCAGGGGACCTAGATCCTCCTCTCTGGCAGCCGGTGGACGTCTGCGCAATGCAAGTGCCATCCAGCACCAGTGGCTGTCAGAGAGGAGGATCCCCCACAGCGCTGCAGAGGACCTGGATCCTTCTTTCTGGCAGCTGGTGAACGTCTCCGCTGCTATCCGGAACTTCGGCTGGACCTTCTACGATGGAGTGCCAGCGTCACATGACCTTCCGGTGCTCAGTCATAGAAGCCCTGGCGGAAGTTATGGGTAGCAGCGAACTTTGTCTGCGCGCATCACACAGATGTCTACCGGCTGCCTCCACTAGAAACCAGGGAGTCAGAAGGAGTCTGAGGATGCATTGGTAAGTCTGGGGGGACAGAGTGGCATATAGGGGGTATAAGGCATATCTGGGGGAGGGGAGCATATAGGGGGGTATAAGGCATACCAGAGAGACAGAGTGGCAAGCCGGGGGGCAGGTTGGCAAATAAAAGAAAATAAAAACAAGAAATGCAATTTTTCTCAAAAATTGTTTTTATTAAATATGAAATTTAGTAACTTTTTTTTCCTATTGGGTAGTCTTATATTCAGGCTTTTTCTCTTTTTCCTAAATTAATATTCAAATTTAGGTTAATGTGGCTATGCATTCGACTAAACCTGATAGATTTATTTAAAATGTTATTTTTTGTTTTAGGTCTTGATCTGAGTCCTATCCACTTTTTGTATGTCCTCACAGATTACTAAACTTTCTAATCCCCATTTTGCCTTTTTTCCCTGACTCCATTTCCTACTGTGAATTGCTTCTCTGTGCCTCTCTCTACTGCCTTCAGCTTCTACCTAGTTTAAATGAAACCTATTACACTTTATTTTTGCCACAGAAATAAAACAGAAAATAAATCAGTATAAAACATAATAATGTCAGGGAAGACAATTTTGACAGTGAACATCCTTTCACAAGTAATACACATAAGGGGAAACTATTACAATTGTAATTGTAAGAGTAACTTGTTTCACGTTCACAACAAGTCTACAAATTGGATTGTTTGGCAAACCGACCTATTAAAATAATTTGTCAATACAGAAAAATGAAAAGTGTCATGATATGGCCAGCTCCACCTTTGGTGTATAATAGACCTGATTCATCTGGCCATAACCGTCTTCCTAGAATCTGTCTAAATTTAAATAGAAACACTCACATGTTACATGGAATACAGCAGCAACAACAATAGTTCATCTGAAGCAGGAAAAAAATAAGGTCAGCCTAGGCTTGGAGGGTTTGTTTAGTGGGTTTGAATTATTTCATGCCTGTTAATGTTAAGTAGATGAGAAGCACATTAAATAAGATGACAGAATTCAGATTATAGTATTTTCCCCTCTTCATTTCTGGTCTTTAGCTTGGTGGATGAATTCTCCCTTTTTTCAATTTGCTAAGATGTTGAAATCTGCTTTGTGTGATTTATGAAGGAACTTGAAGCGATTAGTTTCATAGTACATAAAAATTCCTTAGGTTCAGAGGGATGTCCAATCTGTTACACCATGAGCTGTTGACTGGATGAGAACATGAGCAGCTCTGAGCCATAAGGAGATTGTGTTGAGTTATTAAACACTTGTGCTAAAGCTGCTTATTGTTAATTCCCCAATGTCCTGCTGAAGCGATCGGATAAGATCAGATCGGATTAGATCAAAGAGCCTGGGAACTGGTCTTTCAAGCAGATTCATTTAATCAATAAAGAAGACTGGAAGAGAGAAAGGGAGAGAGAATACTTGGTAACACAATATAAACACAGACTAAATTAAGACGCTCACTTGAAAAAAAACAATATAAACATTTATGCAAGGAAATATAGAAAGGTAAAATTTGAAGAAAAAAATATCCAAACATATATCTGCTGCCTAGATTTTTTTTTTAAATGTATATTTGTTAACCAAGTGTACAGTATGTAGAAAACACATTTGCTGAGATTTTATAGTAGATTTTGTTAAATAATAATGAATAGTAACAAAAGATTTTTTCATATGGAAGGGCGTTGTCTTTTACCATAACAGCATAGATTTATGAGCAAATGAACAGCATAGATTTATTGGAGGTGAACGCTTGTATGTGGGTATGGGATGATTTGCAGAGATATATTGTACACTTATAAAACAGGTATACAAACTATATAAAGTTTTTTCCCCTACCTTTTGAAACAGAACTTATAAATATCAGTATTTGTGAATATGGAGATTATAAAGTTATTTTGTTTCACAATGTTCCGACTTATTAATTCAATTCATGTCAGCATTGTTCGCCTGCATAGAGTATATTTAGTCAACTTCAAGTATTATTTTAAATATCTAAAATAAGTTATATTGTAATGTCTGGATTGTTTATGATGTTATTGTTTTAAACCCAATAGAATGGTTTTTATTGATAGTATACTAAAGCCTGCTTACCTTTCCCCATAATATGTTCTGCTAATAGAGTTGATGGTTAGAGGTGGTGCCAGAATAGAGACAAGATAATGAGGACAGCACCCACAACTGCCCCATCATGCTCCTCAAATGATATGATATCAAAGCAAAGGTCCTTGATAAGATTAGAACTATTTGACTCATATAATCTGCCCATTTTTTCTTGATGTTAGACTCAGATCTTATTCAGCCCAAGACAAGATCATGAGAATCATCTGAAAAATGGGCGGACTAGATTGTCTGAATGGTTCTTATCTGCAGTCAACTTCTATGTAAAGGAGCATAGAAACTTTGAATGCAGTCAATGAAGGCTGTAAGGAAATTTGCATGAGATAGGTATCTGGCAAGACAAGACCAAGGACTGATTAAGGTTTTAGTGGAAAACAGGCAGACTAGGTGGGCAAAAGGGTTCTTATCTGTCATCAAATTCTGTTTCTATGTTTATAAGTATATAATTTACATAATTTTAGATAAAAAATAACCATGTATTTAGAAAATACAGTTACAATGATTATACTGAAGGAACTCTCATACCAAGAATTTATAGCAAGGTGAAATTGTGGCACCAATCTTGATGGAATGAAGAATAAAAACATTGGAAGCTTGCAGGGCCATTCTTTCCTATCACAGTAAGTTATTGTGAGTTAATGTTATCGTTAATTTTTTCATGCAGATTTTGTGACATTTAATATTATTCATAACAGTGCTAAGGAATCTGCTGCTCTAAAAATAAATGTAATAAATACATATTCCTCACCCGTAAGGCTGAGGGAGATGATGTCTATTCAAGTACCTTTTGAGATAACTCATCTTTTATGGGCCATCTTGCGATAATACACAAAGCTGTTTTGCCCCATGGAAAGGGACCATTAAAAAATAAAAATTAAAAAACTCTTGATGCAAAATAGACACAATAAAAAATCTCATCCATGTCTAAGGCAGAAGATTACAATATGGCCTCCAGATGCATTGGAGCAAGTTGTTCTCCAATCCACTAGCCGCTCAGCTTTGAATTTTCCGTTGATTTGATTAGGTCACATGCAAGTCTAAGTTGCATATTCAAATCACTGGGGAATGGGCAGTGAGTTTCAACGACACCCTCCTGGCACCCAAAGAGTCCTTGAATGGATGTAATTGCACCGACCGAGGGGACTTAGAGGTAGGATGAGAGTGTGGGAGTATAGTTTGGGACAATCTCCAAGGATGATTATATTACCTCTCATCCACAGGGAGGGGAAGATGTGGGGTGATTATCACCCTGGATCAATAGGGGTCCTGGGATTCCCCATATTTGTTTAATAAAGTGTTTTTGTAAATAAATATGCTGCAAAGGAGGAAATGTCTTTCTTTCGTGAGTTTTAAGTGACAACATGCATGTTTTCTTTCAACACACATGCCTTCATCTGCAAATTTCAAAACTTGAAATTACAGGCATCCACATGCACAAAAAATTCACATATTAGTAAACATACATGTGAGCATGAGAGCTAGTACAGATGATAAAGAGGGTCTGTATAATTTTTAGGAGTGCCATATACTAAAAGAATCACTGAAATCAAATTTGACACTTCATTTGTGATTATTACTATTGTCATAGATCAATTAGACTGAACAGCAAAAAACACCTTCATCTTTAGCATGTTTTAGCTCTCAAAATTAATGCGATTTAGTGAACACATATAAATAAAAACCTGATGAGTCCCCAGTGACTGTGAGGTCTGCTGGAGCAGAAGTATATTAATTTCATGCAGATGATGAATTTCTTAAGCATTCAATGATAATCATGCTTGATTTGACAAGACTTTCTCATGCTATTTTAAGGCCTTAATTTTCGGTGAAGTTCTGTCAAGCGCTCATCAAGCACCCACTTATCTCCCTATATTAACCTGGCATCCAATCACAAGGTTGCCTAACAAGTTTTTTTCTCTGCCAAGTGGCAAGCCATTATTATTCTAGTCATGTGACTGTCCAACAAGAGAAGCCAATCAATGCCTGATTAACATTCAGGTCACATGACTCCCACGGAGAGCAAATGAGTTACACAATGAGACATCAAACAAATTTTCATCTTGAAAGAGTGATTGCTTTTCCTGCCGCTGTGATGTTTGTCAAATTCACTCTAGCCTTGTCCAATTAAGCTTCATGAGCTGAATTAATAATGAAAAGATGTGAACTCTATGCCAGCACGATAGCTACCAGAAACATTACTGCTAAAAACATTGACAACATGATTGAAACACATCTGGAGAACTGAAATAATTGCTTTCGCAATTTTTGTTTCCTGTGTTGTCGTAATCTCTAGTGCGACGTGTGAATTGATGTTAGCAGTTAGTGAGTTCTTTCTATGACACTTTAAATAGGAGAGTGGTTTGACTGTTTACTTACACACCATCTCGTAATCCGTCTAGAAAAACATATGCTAAACAAATATAAGTTAATTGGATTATTTGCAGTGTGAATGATAATGATGGACTTGACATTGTTAATGATCCACAAGTATTTAACAGCAAGTCCAAAAAAAAATGACTCACTACCAATGTTCCATCTAATTTTTCTTAGGTGGCGTGCGCAGAAAATTTCTTTTGTGCACAAATTTTCCCAGAGCCAAAATTATGTGCGCACAATATCCGCACCACATAAAGTATCAAAAAAAATAAAAAAAATTATATTTTTTAGTTGGGAAAAACTGTTGTGCGCACAATTTTTGGACGTGTGCGCTCTCTAAAAATGCTATGTGCGGGCGCACAAGCGCACAGCTTAGAGGGAACACTGCTCACTACGCACTAATGAATAATTAGCACTATTTTATGTATTCATTGTGCATACGTGGAAGCGCTTAGGCACCTAGTATGTCGGTAACATGCTAGCTTGCCGGATAGGTTAACAAGACATCAAGTAAAACGAGGAGGGTCCAGTTAGCTCTACACACTCTTTCACGTATAGATGCTGCTCAGACCAATCGAAGATCGGTGTGGAACGCAATGCTTGTAAATAGCGTGTTTTATTTTTTTTATAAACTTTTTCTGTTTTTGAAAACTATAAGGGCAAAAACATGAGTAAATTCCCAACAGGTTGAAAACGGTTTCTTTTAAGATAAAAAAAAAACTTTATTTAAAGCTTTTCAGTTACATTTTTTCTTTAATAAAAATGTAATACTCCTATATTTTTAATTTATGTGTTAAAGATATTTTAAATAATTTGGTAAAAGTGTGGAAAAAAAATAACAGTATTTATAATTTTATACAATACTTGCATATTTAAATATAAAAATATACGTTGTTGTGTCTGTTTTACTAGAGTGGATGCAATGACTGGCCTGTGACCAGTTTGTCTCCTCATATTCCAATCACATCACATTTTTCTGACAAGGACGTTCCCGGCATGTACTTCTGCAGTTATCATCATCATCATCAAGAGCTTGACCTGTTATACCTGAACCATAGTTGATATAATTGTTTTGCCAAAATACACTTTGTTTGACCAAAAATATGTTATTAAACGCTGTAAAATGTTTTCCAAACACAAAATAATGTGATTAAGCAAATAATGAGTTATGTTGTTTTCTTTTTGATGTGTCATTTCAAAGTTACGTTACTCAGTATAGTAATTACATGAAAAATACCATAGCTGAGTGACACCGAAACCTATGATCCATTGCAAGAATAATATTCCTACTTGCTGTAACAATAGTTTTTTTTTGCCTTTCATGTTTGTCATAGTTTCACATATATTGAAACTTTATGTAGCTTTGGTGGTATTACAAGATAATGTTCCTGTTTGGGAGAAGACAATGACAATCTGCAATCTTTTTTCCACCATATTAGGAACCTTGTTTAATAGCTTAATAGCAGGAAACAATGCGATATGCATGAGATGTTTCTTTAAGCAGCAATTGGCTAAGCAAATAATTGTTCCAGACTACTGTAGCATGCAGTAAATGTATACCTTACATTTCGAGTAATTTCTATTATTATCTATTATTTAATTTCCTATCTATATCATTGGAGACAACCTAGAATTCCTACAGCTATTAATACTACTTATTCAGAGTAGTATGTATTTCTAGGGCACTCCAGGCAGTGTTGGTGGTGGGGCAGCCATCTGATATTCTCATACAGTGTTGGATGTAGTAATAATATCCTAGCGCTCTGCAGTGATTGATGTAGGTTGGCTGTGAGGGAACAAATTAGAACTAAGACATGCACTCACAAATAGTCATTGGAATTCAGGGTACCTAAACATACAAGGGATTCTTTAATTTTTGATCAGTGTTGATTAAATTATATGTTTTTGGTCTCCGCTACCATCTCAGTATTTTTTACTTGTAGTAAATGTGTGCACACGGATAGACGCCCAAGAAGCCACTACCCATATAGACCCATGTCATGCCTAAAAATGTATAACAAAAGGCTTTGTAAATGAGGCAAAGATATGGAGTGTTCAGTGCAGAGTCAAATTGGCTCAGCTGGTCAGAAATAGAAAAGTCATATGACTATAAAGAAATGTCAACAGTTGCTGTCAACAGTTGAAAATGTGGTACTCCAGGAAAAACAACTAAGCGTCTCAACATTTTTTTAGGGCAAATCCCTTTACTTTGCACTGCCCTGCATTGTTATTCTGCAATGCAATTGCTTGCCATAATATGCAGCACTATGGTAGTTTTCTACTAAAAAGCCCTTATTTGTGTGAATCCCATATATATATGTTATTCACAAACCTCAGCTACTGTTATGTTGTGCAAAGAAACAGAGAGTATGAAGGATGTGATTGTATAATGTCATAGATCAGATTCCTTTCATAGAATACTTTATTGTCATATTTGATCAGTATTGTTAGCTACGCATATGCTTTTATACACCCAAAGCTTTTTATGATATGCGATGACAATGAACCATTTGGAATTATATGAATCTGTATCTGTATTTTAATCTTAGTGTATTCAAAAACAAACTATTTACAGTTTTAACATCATTTTAATGAGCCAAGAAGGTAGAGGCTCCCAATCTATGAATGAGCTATACAAAAACATTGTATACCCAATATTCTTGAATACATACTAATATATGTTTTAATGATAAAATATGACAAATGATAATATAACACATAATATCTTAATAACTATCTATCTATCTGTACAATGAAATATTATCTTCAATATGTTGTGTGTTAGAATTCTTTGAAAGTAAAATCCCCAATGAACTTATCTTGCAGTCTAGTCTTGCAGGTAGCAAACAGATTGTTAAGTATTTTAGCGATATATCATTGGCATATAGCATGAGTACGTTGGTTGTACACTGGAATTATATTTTAATTCCACATTACATTTTTATTAATTACAAAGCAAAATGATTCAGGAAATAGCATTAAGAATCGTTTGATCTAAATCCTCAAAAATAATTGTGACGCTGTCCTACTTAACAAAGTTTATTGCTTTAATCCTCTTGTCAAGAATGTAAAGTCACATCAGACATAATAGTCTAGTTACCACACCCAATAGAATGTAATAAGCACAATTACAGGTTTAAATGCACCCTTATTTCTTTGGAAGTACCTGGTAATACCAGTACTGTACTTATGGGGCGAACTAAGGAGATCACTCACCCAACAGAGAGATCGTCCCTAATTATCTGGCCCAGGTGCTGTTGCCCCAGATCTGTTTTGCTATGCCTAGTTGGCCTAGGTGGGAATATGTCACTGGGAAATATAGTTTGGAGAAGCTGTACAGAAACAGACTTGATACACGGTAGTCATAAAGGGATTTGTGTGATGATATGGTATACCTGAGAAATGTACAACATTTTATGGACATTGTGAGATGCATTGTTGATGACGTTGCTTATTGATTAACCCACAGAGATTGTTGTTTCCATTATTGAAATAATCTTCTATAAGGGTGGTGACCTTGACAACCTGTAATTAAACTTGACACAAGATGCATTTACTTAAAATCACCACCCCTCCCCCACTGGGTAAAATGAATTATCGTATTTCCGGAGGTTTGTTTTGTGTAGCTATGACATATATTTCAATATATGGTTGTCTGAAATTATGAATGAGGCAAATTTAACTTCATTCAAAAATATTTATGGAAAATGTTTTTCACACAAAAATGAAAAAATTATTTTTACTAGTATTTCTGTTAAATTGTAAAAAATAAAATAAAACCATAAACATGTATTAAAAGAGGCGTAATAACAAAACACATAAAATAGTGTCTTCCCTGTACTAGATGACAGCATATCAAGTCCGCATACCCACTTAACACTTCATCACTTTGCAACCCCATTCTGCTGGAGCAGCTGCACATTTCAGGGAGGGTAGGACCCAAATAGTTTAACACTATGGGACCCCATTGACCTAGACCAGCTCAAGCAATATGAGTAAGTGGTAACTAAAGGCAAGAGACCTCCTACACCAAGTAAGGGTGTAACTAAGATCTTGTAAAAACAGAAATATGAGAGATCTGACTTAAACCGGTAATGTGGACCACAACATCCTAGCTTTGATACTAGGTGGCAGTTTGACGCCGGTTATTGGACAATCTGTCCATCCTGACCAGACCTGCGGCATCCCTGGATAGGTATATTAAAAACCAACTTTATGTATTGGGAGCAGCAATCACTATCTATGTTCTGGGTTTGAATGATTATTCCACCCATTACACTATTACAAAACCGCTGTTAATATTCTGTAAATACCACAGTCTAACAGCTAACCTTTCAATATCCACTATACACAGTGCACATATACTTGTCATTTCATTCAAACCTAATGATGCATTTTGTTTGGAGACACAAGGCACCCTCACAACATCAGTGACCACCATCGGGATGCGGGTCCCGCAGGACCCGTCAAAAAACTTGCAGGTGCGGGCAGTTTTTCGGGTGTTGTGGGCGGGAGCGGGAGGTCAGACAATATACCTGCAGGTCCCCGTAATCCTGCGCACTCCCGCAGGGCTGCCTTCACGTTGCTCACACACAGCGTCTCTTTTATTGTTCTGCCTAGGAACCCAGCGGAGTCCTGTGAATTTACTTCACGTCACATGAGTCTGCCCCGTTCCTGCTTCCCCTGGCGGAACAAGAGAAGAGACTGTGTGTGTGAGCAATGCGAGGGCAGCCTTGTGGGAGTGTGCGGGAAATCTGCAGTTCAGGTAAGGGGGTGGGGGAGTTTGTATAAACGTGTATGCATGATTGAGGGAATGAATGAGTATCTGTGAATGATTAATATCTGTAATTAGGGAATGAATGAGTATCTGTGAATGATTAATATCTGTAATTAGGGAGTGAATGAGTATATGAATGAGTAATTGAATGTTTGTGTATGATGTTTGCGGGAGTGGACAGGAGTGGAACACACACGTTGCGGGAGCGGGCGGTAATGGTAAAAAATTTAGGGGGAGCGGTATTAAGAAAACAGTCCCGCGCAGGGCTCTACCACCCTCCTATTTGCTGAGCTCTCCTCCACACAGTGCTAGGATGCCGTAGAGGCTATGCCAGTGCATTGAGCCCTAGAGGACAATCTGTCTCTGTTTTTGCAGCTGGGGAACTGCTTTCCGACCCAGTGCCCTATAACTAGTCTACCTTGGCCAGTATATGTCACTGTAAATACAGTAAATAGTAACATACCTAATTTCCTGGACTCTCCAGAATAAACTAGAAGCGTCACCCACCAGTAGCAATATCTCTTGAGTACTGCCACACAGTAGCAGAGGAAGTGCTGTACCAACCTACTTGAATTGCAGGGGACATTATAAGTAGACTCACACTGGTGCTGGGAAGCATATCATATAGCCTGCACTGATCGCAATGCAAATAGGAGTCTTCAAGTAACCCCATTTCATACACCATCAGTTACACTGTCCTACCAGCTGTCCTGCTTGCAAATACTGGCTGTGTACTGTCAGTCTATTTACATTCTGGTAACACTATGCGATTTAGACAGATGGAATTTAAGCATGTATGAGTGTTGTCTGCTCATACAT
Source organism: Spea multiplicata (assembly GCA_009364415.1). NCBI lineage: Eukaryota > Metazoa > Chordata > Amphibia > Anura > Pelobatidae > Spea > Spea multiplicata. The sequence continues at coordinate 24,823 of VKOC01002815.1, read as the reverse complement.
TTCATTTAGCTTACCTGCACTCGCTCCACTAGATTTGTGGACTTTCAACATTTTGCTACAGACTTTATTTTATCACCTTTTCATGACCCAAGTATTATTTATTATGCAAACTTTAACAGCATCATATAAAAGCTTACACATTCTAACTTTTGTATTTTAAAATTTTAGTTTTAATATAAAATGTTACAGTGACATACTGTAGCATGCTATCATTTTATTGTGTGTTTTTAATCATCTATTACACATCATACCCCCCAAGTGTCCCTCTTTTGAAGAGAGAGTGGCTATTTGGGACTCCAAATGTGAAGAGATTTCTGTCCAAATGTGGAAATAGAATACACCAGCCTAATTTAACTTAACTCGACTGCATAAATAGCTATCAGTAGGTCACACATTTCTTGTAAACCGTATTCCTTGCCACTGCTCTAAAAAAAACGTAAAATAAAAACATCACATTTTTGCCATTTGCCATTTTAGGTGGTATATTACTAACCAACATGGATTTTGGTTTCTGTTTACATATAAGGGGGTGTACTAATTCTAAACTACACTAATGTAAAGGATGTTTTCAGCCTGTATTTGTGTGAGGGGTCTCTGGGGTATTTATATACCCTTCAGGACCTTCTTCTTTAGGGCATTTTCTTATCACTTTTCCCACTCGCCCTACCCCAGTTCACTCTTTCTGCTCCTCTCCTATCCCTTATCCTTCTCCTTTCCGAAAGGTTGGTCCCTTGTCCTACTTACAAGGGGGGTGTTTTTTGGGGGTATAATCAGCTCATGTCCTATCCCTACCACAACTATTGTTGACTGGAACTTTGCCAGAAAAGCAAAATTAAAACATGTAGCCTTCACTTCCACTTCAGTGACATTTCTAATCAGTCACATCTAATTAATGTAACTTTTAATAAGGTGATAATTTTCTTTAACACTACAGCAATTTGAAACAGAAGTGCCACTAAAATGCAATTAAATTAGCAACCAGAAATAAATGGTGTTGATAACTACACAATCCTTTAACATACGCTCTATTAGCTATGAAATTTCTGCCCTTTGATTGCCATGTTTCAGTTGATGACTTGTATGATGTACAATAACAATGTGCCAATTAACGGGATTGATTGTTCCTCTTGACACAATTATTAAAAAGCATGCAGTTGCTTAATCAGTAATCCTATAGGTATAGCTGGGTTATTATCGCTTTCTCATTTGTAGGAGAAAATCTCCTTGAATGTAAAGCATTTTGACATTTGAACTATGTATACCAATAATAGCAACTCTAATATGTAAAGTTAGATATGCAGTAGTGGCGATTAGTAGCCTTAGACATGAGCTTAATACATTACTACCCTTTATACAGATGTGTGACCTAGGGTCACATTAAATATAGAAGTATTAGAAGTTTTGAGCTGAGACTAATTACATAGGTAGTGAGGGTATAAAAAGACCAATTGTCTCATTAAGTCTGCCCTGAATGACTTGCTATTTATGTACTTTTTAAGATAGTTTTATACAAAAACTCCTTTCTTTCTTTACTGTGTTTGTGATTAAGACAGGGAAAGACACACAGCCTAAGTACTATGCTTGGCTTTTTCTCTGGCTACCCTGTGAAGTTCAGGTATACATTTATATTATGCCTTGATGATGCCACAGTGACAGACAGATGATGTCATTCAGAGGGCTTGCCTCCAGTGATGATGTAGTAGTACAGAACATTAAATATGGATTTAATCTGTTTTGCAAAAACATACAGCTATAGAACAAGCACAAGGTAATTGGCAAGAAGGGAAAACATTACCATTGTATCCAAATTTGATTACGTAAATGTATACTAAAATTTCAAAACTGAAGAGTGAATTATTTTTTGTAAAAATTATTATTGGAAGCAAAAGTTTAAAGCTTACACTAAATATACATATATTGCACAGCACGGCAGAATCTGGTGGAGTTTCATAAATAATAATAAAGCGGATATCTTTGCCATATTCTTTTTCATAAAGGTCTACTAAGTTCAATCCCTATGGAGCTCATTTAGCAGCACAAGAATGCATTTCATTAGCAGACGACTGCATAAACCTGCAAAATCACACATTTTATTAGATAAATATTAATATTCCCGCCATGGCTTTTTTACAAGCGTAAATTCCTACTCAGTGGTATCTAATTATGCAAATGAATGATCATTTTTCTTACAAATATTCCAAAATGTTAACACAGGAAAGCAACACTTGATAAGCTATTCCTATAAAGGCATGAGAGTTCATAAAATCTAAATACGTTTTAATGGCCAATCTGTAGATTGATTTTAAAGTTCTACATATACATTAAGTTCTTCAGGGTAGTGATTACATTTTCTAATTTATTTTCTTCACTCATGGCCTGTATCCTTATTTGTATAAAAGTTTGCCTCCAATACTAGACAATGATACACTTACAAAAAGTCATATATATTTACATTCTTAAATTTATTATCTAACGGTTATATTGAATTGTAAAAAAAAATGTGTGTGCTTAATCACTTGGCGTTTGTGAGGCTTTAAAAGTGGAACTCCCACCATACTTTTATATCCTTTAGTTACGGTCCTATTGTTGTAATGAATAAATATATATTTAAGATTTGTCACAAAAAGTCTCATAAAAAGTAACCGAGTACTCATCCACCCATGATCCTTTGCTGTTTATGAAGCTAGTTCACAACATGCAAGCCTTTTGGAGATCGAAACATGGCACTGGTTGCATCACACACTGGTTGCAATATAATCACATGCATATATTTTTGCAGCAAAAAGGCTCCAAATGTTCTTACAGAAGCAACGTATTGTAGCAAAGTGGGCATGTATTTGTAACATGCTTTGGGGGATAATTCTAAATGTGACTGTCCCGTGAAGACCAGGACACTTAAAGTATGCTCTTAGTGTCCGGCATCAAGATGGGTATTAAACACTTGACTTATTGCAGCTAAATCCCATTGAGAAAAATCTTAAGCAATTTGTCTTGCTCTTCTGCTTTCAGTTACAATACGAATAAGACACCTGCAGAAAAAAAAGATAGGTTAAATAATTAAAAAATATGAATGCATTCAGAATATACGTCATGATTAATATGTCAATCGGAGTATTAACGCGTTAACACCATTTCAAGATCAGAATGTTATAATAAAAACAAAACAAAATACATTCATGCGCCTTGAAATATGAAGATAAGGCACATGAGCCTGTACAGAATTCAGTGAATAGTTGCATTTGTGTAGGCGGTTTATGAATAAATTTAACATGGAAGCTTGCGAGCGGGACCCTCTTTATCTAATGTATCGGTTTATCTTAGTCTGTCAATTCTGTTTTGGCATACGCCTTAAACTGTATGTACTGTAGGAAGCGCTGCATAAATTGTTGGCGCTATATAAATGAAACATAATAGTATGTAGTACGCCTTTAAGATCCTTGAACGTTTCCAGGAATTTATTTGGAAAATATACTGAAACATTGAGGCTTTCGTTACAAACAAACCTCCTTTATTTCTGGTGGCCCCATTTGCTTGGTAAAGGCATACTGTATTTTAATAAATACATTTCTCAGTTAATAAGACAGACTCGTCATTCTCACTAAATATTTTACCAGCTTTGTATCACAGTACTGAGAAATGGATTTGAAAGCAATGTATTGTTCACCTCTTTGGCACTCAAATATTCCACACGACTGTAAACATATTATTAACATGACAGGAAATGACAGGGGTGATTGCCTAAATACCCCACAGCCTTGGAATTTCATTTAAACCACAGCCGCCTAAGACTTTAAAGAGACGTCTCGACCTCGAGGAAACTGCATTACATAATTGCGCAATATCAGTTTTATACATCCAAGCTGTTTTCAAAGTCATCATTTTTTTTCAGAGGGAATTTGTCAAGTTTCGTCATCTAAAATTATTTTGCTGTCACAAAAAAATACACAAGAATCCCCACACACCAGGCTTCCCTTTGTATTCATGTTATGACCTTGTAAGCATTTTAGCTTTTACTACCTTAAAAAAACTCTCTTGTGTGTGTGAAATCCACAAAAAAATGCTATGATTTATTACATTATATTAGCAGGAATGGGATCCTAATTTTATTTCTACCGTCATGCATAAATACGCCAAATTTCCACATTTTACATACTTAATAGCTTTTTTCAACCAGCCCATTGTCACCCGTGGTTGTTATTTCAACATCTGCCTCCACTAAATTGCAGAGCTCTTTGTATTTAATCCTTTGAGATGCATTATTGATAACAGCCTTAGTTGAGAAAGTAGCTGCCAAACTTAAAGTTGTTAAGAGCACACTTGAAAATAAGGCTCAGCAGTAGAACCGGTTGTGTATACATTAGGCTTTTCAGAGAAAAACAGCTCTGCAGCCCTTATAGCTAAATTGCCCCAACAACTAATCAATGCCTTTATTTGCAGAGTGGTTCTCCCTCAAAAGGTCCTAATGCTAAATCCAAGCAGTAATCAAAGCTCTGTCGGTATCAAGACACCGGTGACATAAATGGCCCAAATTTCCAACGTGGTTGGACCGATTCCAGTCATACCATTTTGATGATACAAAGAGGCTGTGTTGTGCTGTGGAATTCATTTTCTTGTTTACTTCCTACAGAAACAAGAGCATAATCAGCACTCAGTGCATCGGATCAGACTGCTGAGTTGTTGACAGAAGCTTGGAGACGCTTGCCAGCTTTCCACATGAAACGCTGGCTTTCTTCGAATGCACCCCCTACCGTCTGTGTCTTTGCCAATTGTGGCACATCAGAGCAGCCATTGAGATAATGACCGTGAAGTCTCATGATACACTTTGATGAAGTGTAACATTTTTAAAGGATCTTTGTCTGTGCCAAACTGATAGAGACAGCTGACTAAAAATCATCCCATCAAAATGAAGGCTGATAAACAGCAGACAACAGCATGCGTCCCTGCAGAGGAAAGCAAAGCTGTGCGGAATAATTTTTTTTTTTTCAAGAAAAAGCGGACAGACCTGCATATATTATATGCTGTTTTTAAGCTTCATGGCCATGTTTGTTTATATATTCCGGTTTTAGCAATAGGGTTTGTCAGGGCAAAAACTTTAGTTAGTTTGTTTCTTTGTTTAAAATCTATTTAACCCTTTGGTAGATTGTGGGCCTTATATACCATAATAAATATGTGAATCCTATGAGGGTAAAAATATTTACCTAGTCTCCTGATTTTTACATCTTTGCATCTATAATACTATATTAACTATGCTGTTCCACAACAACAACAAAAGTTGAAATTTTAAAACAATTCCAAGGATTGGCTCCATTTTTAAAGTGCCCAAAGTTCATGTTTAAATTGTTTCAAGGATGCAAATGAGTTCAGTAAGGAATTTATAGGAGGAAGAAGCCAAATGGCAAACGATCTAGGTAAGCTGGAAAAATGGTCAGAGCTGTGGCAATTGGCATTTAACGTGGATAAATGCAAAGTAATGCACCTGGGGCATAAAAATCCAAGGGCAGAGTATAGAATATTTGGTACTGTCCTAACCTCAACGTGTGAGGAAAGGGATTTAGGGGTAATTATTTCTGAGGATTTAAAGGTAGGTAGACAACGCAGTAGAGCAGCAGGTAATGCAAGCAGAATGCTTGGTTGTATAGGGAGAGGTATTAGCAGTAGATAGAGGGAAGTGCTCATGCCGCTGTACAGATCACTGGTGAGACCTCACTTGGAGTATTGTGTACAGTACTGGAGACCGTATCTCCAGAAGGATATAGATATGTTGGAGAAAGTTCAGCGAAGGGCTACTAAAATGGTTTATGGATTACAAAATAAACCTTACCAGGACAGGTTAAAGGATCTTAACCTATATAGCCTGGAAAAAAGACGGGACAGGGATATGATAGAAACATTTAAATACTTAAAGGGAATCAACAAAGTAAAGGAAGAAAGTTTATTTAAAAGGAGAAATAAAACCGCAACAAGAGGACACAAGCATAAACTAGAGGGGCTAAGGTTTAATGGTAACATCAGAAAATATTACTTTACGGAAAGGGTAGTGGACGCATGGAATAGCCTCCCAGTGGAAGTGGTAGATGTTTATACAGTAAAGTCATTTAAGCAAGCATGGGATAGGCATAATGCCAAGCTAGATATAGGATAAGGGCAAGTACTAAAGGAGAGTACTCAGAGGTTGGGCAGACTGGATGGGCCTTCTGGCTCTTATCTGCCGTCACTTTCTATGTTTCTATGTTTCTATGTTTATAAGATGTGAATTTACATGCATGTTGCTTGAAATAATAATGCTAATTTGGGTTCACACTTTATGGTATTAAAGCATTTTTTAAGTATGAAATACAAATTTGAGCCTAGTTCTCTCTGCCCAACATGGTCAGAAATGGATTGCCCAATGCCACCAATATAATATATGTCTTAAAGGGTGGAACCTCCAGTTTTACAACATACTTAATTGTTTTACATAAGCTTTTGTTTAGTTCTTGTTAAAGATGATTATGTTTGTGTAGAAAATAAACAAAACTGCTTTTTTTTCATTTGCATTTTAAGATATTCTAGAAATTTTAGCTTGAATGTGTATGTGTACTTATGTAGGCTTTTTGCGTACGTGAACATGAATGTTTAAGTCTGTATGTGTTAAGATGGATGTGTTTTGGCGTAGATGGCACAGGGAGGCTGCTCTGGGCAAAGATGGCACATATATATATACTGTTTGGGGCAAATATGGCACTGATAAGCTGTTTTGGTGGCAAAGGTTGCACTGTGGGATATGTTGCTTGCAAAGTCAGGGGGCCCAATGGCCTTTATTTTCTAGCTTTCCCTTATGCCTGACATCCATTAAAGAAGAATGCATATCAAAGTATTATTATTATTAAACATGCATTCTTCAAAATGAAAAAAAAGTCAAATAAATAACACTAACAAAGAAGTTCCAATCCTGTTCCAACATTTCTTGCCGCTAATTGGCTGCTTGAACGTATTATGTACCAGTACAAGATATCCTCGAAAACATTCAATTTTATCATCTATCTGATATACTTTGTGAACAGTACCCCAATTCTGTACAATGCCTTCAGATATTCAAGAGGAGACCAAAAAATCGCGCCCTCTTAAATAACTCCCCTAAATGGAGGATATGTTACTTCATATCATTATAGTAGTCAATTATTTCCACTAATTGGGTTTATTTTGATATATAATATGTATACTATTTGTATGAATCAGTTATCAGTGGTAAGGCAAAACAATTTTAAAGATGTGTGATGTGGTTTGCGGTTTTATAATTAGTAATATAATTAATTTTGCCATCATCACCTATAAATAGCAGCTAGCAGCTGAGTCCTATTTGTGACATATGTGTGATAAATTATATATTTGTTGAAACTGGTCAAGCTTTTGAGACTTCTACCTATGCATTGATATATGTATGATGTTAACTTTACAAAAGCACTACAAGATTTTAAACAATCTCTAGAAACTAGTGTACAATCTGAAAAACATGCCATTTGAGCTCACAAAGTCTGTTAAACTTACTTTGGGCTGACAGTGGGATTCAAGTCTCATCTTTATTGAGGAATCGTGAGAAATAGAATAAAATTCATATGATATTTCATGGCTTTGCCTTTTGTAGTGGCAGTGCTGGACAATAAAAATATTAATACTTTAAACACAGGATTTTAATGCCAGGTGACAATAAGGAGAATCCACTGCTATATCCTGTGATATGGTCTTGTAAATTGGCTAGAAAAAAAGAACGATCTGTAGTGGGGGTTTTCTTCTTATTGATCATTTCCTAAGAACCCTAATTTTCAAAATGGCCAGACACAATATTATTATTATTATTTATTGTTTTATATAGCACCATCAAATTCAAAACAAGTAGTATGTAACATAACAATTTGACTTACAGAGACATCTTCTCTTGCCTCTACTTGTTCTTCTGTCTTCTGTCTTCTTCCCGGGGGCCTGGTTCACAGAGATGCAGATGAAGACAGAAGAAGAAGAGGCAACAGAAGAAGTGGAGCTGGGGGAAAGGTGACAGGGACATAGAAGTGGTGGAGAAGGTATGGAGACATTGAGAGAGCATGAGTAAGAGAGAATGTGAGTGAGAGTGTCAGTGTGTGGGAGTTTTTACATTTTAAAGTGGGGTGATGCCAATCATAAGAGCTGCGCTGGGTGACAAGTATTCTAGGTACGGTCTTGGAATAAAGACATAGCAAAAACATTGCTCTGGCTGTTTTTGGAAACGTAATATAACCCTGGTTAAACTATGCCACTTATCAATAACCTTGGTGACCCTAATTGAAGATCATGCTCTTGATTGATTGTTGATTGAGGTCCATACCTTGCTAATAGCACTGTTGTATTCTATGTTATTATTAGTTATTAGGTTATATAGTGCCATTAAATTCTGCAGGGTATTGGATAATAGAATGTTTCTGTGGCAATCACGCTCTCATTAATTAAGGCTTATAGGGAAAGGGGCTTCATCAGAATTGCTGTAAGCCATCAGCTCAGTGTAGTACTTGCACCTCAAATGTAACTTAACTATCACATAACTACCTAAAATGGTGACCACCAGATCTACAGATAACGTTTATTGAAACAATTTGAAACAAAACCTAGTGCTATACTACACTACTTTTAAAAGACTAGATTTAAAACTAAAAGAAAAAAACATTTTTCACAATACTTTATTTTTAAGGTCTTGCTGAATGACTTGCAATAGCCTGAGATTTGTGAAGGTCCCTAGATGGCTTTACAAGTATGCGAAGCGCATTCACACAATGTGCTTGTTTCTTTCCCTAGAGTTTTCTAATGTCATCTTGCAAGTCTTCATTAATGTAAAGTCACTGAACGAAAAAAAATTACTGGTAGGGGAGCATTTTAATCTCCAATAGAGTCTATGATAGTGTCATAGGGATGCTACATTTCCACTCCAATAGGACTACGCTACGGTTTGTTTTTACGGCGCGCGCTTGTATATTTGTGATTATTGTAAATGCTAAAAAATATGAGAGACATGACTAACAAACCACTGCCTATTATACATCGTTACAAAATTATGTAAAAGCACTAAGGAAACGGTAAACAAGTGCAATAACATTACAAGAAAATACAGAGACCTAATTATACAATTGGTATAATGTGTTTTAATTCATTTCATCATATTGAAACAAAACATTGAAGTTGAGCCAAGCATGAGTAACATAAAATATTTTGAATTAACCTAGAACTGTTTTATGTATCTGCTGTGTATATAACATTTAATGTATAGGTAAATCATCTAAATCATGTTTATTAAATGGGTCATAGCAAAAAAAACCATTGTCCTGGACTCAACAGGTAGTATTCTTGGAGATGTAACTAGTGTTTGAAGGCAAAATCATTTTGTCCATTAAGTTTGCCCAATTGTACACCTTACAACAATGTCAGATTACAGAGCTTGGGCCCATGAAGCACTTAAAAAAGGGCCCCTCTCTTCTTGTTCCCAACTACGTTTCCATATAAACATAAATAAAATAGAATGTAAAATAAAACAAACATTTTATTGCAAATTCCTCTATATTTCTTCATGGTGTCAAACTATGTTCACAAAAACAGCACATTTTGTCCTAGTTTGTCTAAGGCCTGATCGCTACACATGCTTGACTAAAATAGGCACTGGCCATGTGCAGCCAATGACATGCCAATCAAGGTCAAGACTGTCCCATTCATTTCAGGACAAGCGGCAAATATAAATACTATATATGCTCTACTATACTATATAAACCATATAGCTTTCTATATAGGTTAACTATGTGCTAGTTAACTGTGTCCTCTCAAAATACCTCTTTAATTAATGCTAATATTTCATAATGAAATTAACAATCTACATTCCTCAAGAGTTGCCTGGATACGATTACGATTACGAGTTGTTGCTTGTTTTGCTTTTCTATTTATTTATTTTTTTTTAACTATGCTATGCATGTAGCATAAGAAGTGCAAAGATGGGCGAAACACCATAACAAATACCACAAAAATACAGAAACAAAGGGGCATGATTTTAAATCAGAGATTTAAAGAGGCATACTATAACTATACATTGATTTTAGAATCCTTGGGATTTGCAAAGAGCACGCAGCCTACTTATACACATTACCCTTGCTAGAATCAAATCATCCTCACCCAAGTTGTCCCTTCTCCTTCTTTTATTTTCAATTTTAACATAATTGTTTGTTTTCACTGTTCCCCTATTGTAAAAGTGCTGGTGCTCTATAGGATAGATTTGAGGGATTTGGCCCTTTTTTCATGGAGCCTATTTTTGCTTCCTACTAAAAAAAAACAAAAAACATGCTAACTACCTCTCCCAAGCACAAATACAAACAAGACCACCAGTAAGTACCAAAGTAAATTGAATCCTTTAACAAAATACAGAGGGTATACACATTTGTTTATAGTATTTTATTTTATGTACTTAAAGTAGCATAATGTCATACAAACAACTTTTTAGCAACATTTTAGATGTTCTAGCAATTGGTGTTTATTAAATTAATTATCACAAAACTATAATTCTAAGTATAATTCTCAAGAACCATCATGTTTTTCGACTTGGATAAATATTTTGCTCGTAAGCGTTAAGTACATTAGCCATTAAATGTGTCTCCCCTTCTGCACTACTTAAGTAACAAATAGTTTGGCAAAATGCTGCACTAAAGTGTGTCTTTTTACCGAAAAAGACATAGATAAGCCATTTTCTTCAAGGAGTTTAAGGAAAGAATACATACATTAAGTTAACTGAATGCATTCACAAATGCTATAGGGAGGACTGAATGGGACGTGTTTTATATATGGAAACAAAACAGAAAAACAACATGGGGCAAGAGAAATTGTGTAATTAGTAGTCTAGACATGCAATTTTTAGGTATGGCAGTAATTAGTCAGAGCTATCTGCATTGTTCCAGATTTCCCTGCAAGCACTATTATTTTTTTACCCACATCAGGCATTTTTAAGAGACATTTACAATAAAAGAACAATACCTCATTTGGCAATTAGGAATATGGAAGCAAATTCAATGGAAACTCAGCCCTGACTAAAGTATGCTTAGCTCCCTGCTGTGTTCATTTGATTTGTAAAAGGTTAGTAATCATAAGAAAAGGGTATTCATCCCTCTAGTTTAAAACTTACACTCCCTCCCCCTAGATCTTCAGGTAACTTTACATCTCACCTTACTTAAGACCTTTAAGATGCTTAAGGCTATATTCATGAATGTATAAGTAGTGTTATTACAAGAATAAGACATAGATGGAATTTTTAATAGAAGGCATTTTCAAAAATGTATTGTTTGCATGTTAGTTAAATAGGATTAGACTCCAAACAAAAGCTCAAGTATTAAAAGACATCTGTTTTGTTTTTTAGCACATCCACATTTTTTTATGGGTGATCCATTTTGCTTATTTTCAATAATTATTTTTAATGTACATTATGAAAATATTTTTCGATTATTTGGGGAGGTGGATGTTACAAAAAATCAAATCAATAATAATTATATATAATGTGCATTCAGGCTTTAATATTAGGTACACAAATATACAAATATTTTTGTACTTCTCCCACCAACCACACAGAGGTTGCAGGAGTTGCAACTGCCATGGGGCCTGTGCCTCTAGTGGGGCCAGACAACCCCTGTTACCACTTGTTCCTGTCTCCTCCTGCCGGTTCAAAACTCATCAGACAGGTCTAGGTCGAAAGAACCCTTTTTAAACAATTTTGAACGAGGAGACAGGAAGGCAGCAGTCACCAGAGTCGTCTTTAATGCGAGGCAAAAGGGGAAGCTGCCCTGGGCCTGCCAATATAGGGGATCCAGGCGACCCCCCATAATCACTTACTTATTGCCTGCTATGTGTGTGTGAGCATGGATGTGTAAGTGTGTATGAGCATGGATGCGTTAGTGTAAGTATTTGTGTGTGGGCATGTATGTGTAAGTGGTGTGAGATGGAGTGTGTGTTAGAATGAGTGTGCATGTGTGTGTTAGTGAGTATGAGTAGGTGTGTGTGTTAATTTGTGTAAGTTTGTTTACATATGTGTGCCAGAGTATATGTTGGAGAGGGAAGGCACTATGATGGCACAAAAAAGCTCCTTGGTGGTGAAGGTGGTGCTCACAAGCTGCTAAGTGGCAAAGGTGGCACGTGCTGCTTTGTGAAGTTGGTGGACCCCGGGGCAATTTTCGCACCAAGGCCCTGTGGTTTCTAGTTACGCACCTGCAGCCGCATATACTTATTCTTAATATGTGTGTTAATTTTCCACATATATAGTAGGCATAGTAATTAGAATGTAAAAAAATTGTGGGCATTAGTATGTTTTTCCCCTTAGTAAATGTAGCATTTGAATATAAACAAAAAGTTTTACTTAAAAAAGAAGCTCAAAAAATTAAGCTGGGATGATGTACAATTCATATGTACTAAGTGTACTTTTGGCTGCTCATTCATTTAGTGTATATGTGTATCCTAATAATGACAATAACTTAAACACTATTGCACTACTTTGAATGCCATTGGTCTTTAATGCTTTCTAAACATTTGCCTTATTGATTCTGTAAATAATTTAGCAAATCCTAAATATATCGATTAAATAGTGGTGGTTGTCAGAAGTGGGCATTCTTTCCTAAGCACAGACCTCTTGATAGACCCACCTATGTCAATGAGAGAGACCTTGTGACTGCGTAAGTAGAGACTGGAGCCTGTTGTTTTTAGATTTGCAGGTTGCTTTAATTTTTGTTCCACTTGTGTACACAACTATTTTAAAAACTGACATAATTACCTAAAATAAAGAGAAAGCAACTTAACTTATCTATGGTCATCTTTGTTGTAGAGGGTAGAAGAAGACATTGCTTAAAAGTTTATTTGCCTTTAAAGTGGAATTTTATCTTCTCGTTTATCTTCTTTTTGTGATAATATTAAAGTGTTTATACTACTTTCTCTTTGAAGTTTTGTTTGTCTAACACAGGGTACAGAATCGTTTAATATACAATGATAAACAAACTCTACCCCAAATGAGACAAAAAAAACACTCCTCCTAAATTTGTGATTTTTCATATGCCTTTGTTTGTCTTAAAAGAGGTCGCATGTGAGTATTAAGTTGTACAGTATATTTCATTTCAATGTATGTCCCAATGTTCACTAAAATGGTAAGTGGTTTGCAGGATAAAGATTAACTGGAAAGGTTAAAGGATCTTAAGGTGTATGTATAGCATGGAAGGAGAGGTGGGAGGGGTAGTGATAGAGACATTCAAATACACAAAGGGATTCAAGAATAAATATTTCAAAGAAGGAGAAATGTTGGGAAGAGGTTACAGTGGTCCATTGACTACAGTGCCAATTCTAACTAAATCTACATCTGCATAACAAAAATCATACACAACTATATATACTATAGAAGCTAAAAAAAAACAAGCAACTTGTAGAGTCATTAAACTGCTAGGGGGTTGCGAGGTGACTTGCAAGTACCCAACACCTTATAAGAAACTGAAAAGTAAATATATTAATACAAAGAATGAAACGGCCTCAAGGGAGTCTGCTAATTGCCCCCTCCCTTTTCTCCAATATAATGCATGGTGGGGTAAACTTAATAAAATAAATCTATGAGGGTATGAGCCAAGGTATACCCCACTCAAACCCATCCCCCTGCTCATTTATTTAGTAAAATTAATTAAAATATACTATAATGGACTACCTATTTTGATCTACAGGGATTGTATATTAGGTAATCAAGCATATATACAATTAGAAAGCTAAGGAAACCAAAATAAATTTGTGACTGTATTCTCAACAGCTGGCCACATTGCAGTCATGTTCTATATCTTTTCTCAGTCATCTGTTGTTTATACATCCTGTGTATATAAAAGGAGATATAAAATATTTAGAAGTCAACATTATATATGGTAAACTATAGCGCTGGGGAGATTGTTTTTTGCTCAGTTGTTGGAAATCATATAATATGTTTAATGAAACCTTTGACAGGGACATTCCACAAAGGCGATATATATGAGTCCACTTGTCTCACTTGTTCTTCCCTTTAAAGCCACTAAGTGCGGGTAATACCCACAGGTAGAAGCATGGACAGTGTAAAGATCATCCACTTTTGCTGAAAATGGTATGGGCAGGGGCACAGGCAGGCTGTTTGGGGGTAAAGATAGCACAGATAAGCTGGGGCACCGGCAGGCTGTTTGGGGGTAAAGATGGCACAGACAAGCTGGTTACGGAACAAAATGGCACAGACAAGCAGATTGATGGCTATGATGGCACAGACAAGCTGTTTTGGGCAAAGCTATTGGTTCCTGAAGTCAGGGTGGCCCCAGGGCAATTTTTGCCCTAGTTATGCCTCTGTATGCATTATTTGTATAAATTTAAGTAGCAATTTTCTGGATAAATAATTAAAACTAATATGCGATATAAAATACATGGTCAAAACACTAAAAGCACAAAATGGTGTATTTTAATGTCTCAATACTATTTTGTGCTTAATGTTATGCCTTTAACTAGAACCATGCTTTAATGATAACAAACTTCGTATTTGTAAGTTGTACAGAACAATTATGCAGATCACGAGCAGTATGCCATTTGCACGTTTTGCAAAGCGGGGGCAATCAGAATCTTAGTTGTATTACAAAAATTAATTAACAAAAAATACAATTAATGAAACATTTTGCTATTAATAAGCAACCCCTGTGTGTTTATGTCAACAAGGTTGTTAATTTAGTAAAACTGAGAGGAATATAAGTTCATCAGAGGTGATTATTTTTTCTGTCTCATCAAACAATTAAATGTGAGCACAATGCTGAACGATGATAGTTGCATGCAGTGTGTTTATACAATGTATTCTAATCATTTAACTAAACAATGCCATGTTTATTCAGATTAATGCTAAGTCTCAGTAGCCTATCTTCACTTTATTAGTGGTTGCGTAGGATGCAAAATAACAGGTCTGTCATTATCGCTCATGAAAGGATAGATGGACCTTTTAGTTTTTTCTCCATTGTTCTACTGACCAAAGAAAAAAAGATTCAAATAAGTAGCCAGCATGGTATTGTAGATTTCCAGTTGATTAAAGAGATGTCCTCAGGGACTGGAGTTCAACGGATAGATGTCATTAGTATGTGTATGTGTTGATTCAGAACAGAGTTTTTCTCTCTATTCATAAAGCCTGGGACAAGACACCTTCCCTTATTCAGCATTCAAACCTTCTTGCACCTTCTGTTCTGAGCCAATATATGGACAATAGGTGTGACCGCACAGATAAAGTAACAGGCGTCCCAACGAGATGGTGTTAACTGTTTTGTTGGTTACTCCTAACTAATGAGCTACAGCTCCTTTTAATGACAGGAAGGAGGGGTATTGAATTACAGAGAAATAATAAAACCATTCCTCTTTGTTAAATTGGTTTGTGTCTTCTGTGAATGACCGAGAGACCAGATTTGCTTGTACAAATATTTCCAAGCCTACTTCAGACAACAAGGTGTCATCACCTGCAATTTGACATCCCTGTATTTTGTGAGTTAATTGGAGTGATACTTCCTAACCTCTGTTCAAATATCTTATTTTAACTTTTACATGCTAGGGGCATGCAAATTAAGCTAGAATATGTGTTTTATTACCCTTTAGCTGACTCTGGGAATTTTTTTTATGTATGACACCACTATAATCTCAGGGCCATTAACACTGGTTTTGTCCTTCCATTTACCTATAATTGACCATTTCCTTTTCTTTCTTCTAATTATAATGTTTGTTAATTGTTGGTTTAGTGCAGTAATGTCAGTAGTACATACTGACTAATATAGTTCTATAGGTCAGCTCTTTATACATTTGTTAATAATGTATTGAAAATATTATTAATAATGAATTACCATATCAATGGTAGTAATGCCACAAATAAATGCACGTGGTCATACAATGTAGCTCTTTTGTGATACTGTCAAACTTCCAGAAGTAATAATGTAGCCATCGCACTGCCTGTGCCTATTCCATAGCATTTTAATCATTTGTCAGCATTATGTCCAAATAATAATTTTTGAAAGTAAACATTGGCTGAAAATCTCCCTCCATTGATATTCATTTCTATTATCAAGCAAATCCAACCTCACTTTGCATATTTATACACCACTAGGCTATTATAGTCCTGCCAGTCATTCATGCAAAGAGTCACCAGCTCATTGAGACCTCTCCTATTGTGAGAAGACAGACCATATGGGTCCTGCTCCATCTAGAGGCCTTTCCTTCAGGCAATTATAACACATAATTTCAATTAACATGGGAACATCTTCTATAACCGAAGATTTATTAGCTACAGCGATTATGTTATTGTCCTAAAGAAACAAAGGACACATTAATAAAGTATAATGTGATGTGGATGCCTATGCTTAACATAGTGATTAGAACAATATGATGACAAGGTATACATGTCCTACTACTCAAAATAAGTGAATCATATCATTTATGCAGTCAGTTATATAATGCTTAAGTAATCATTAATTAGGTCAAAATATAAAATTCTTTGTTTTCCCACTGGTTCTTTTTGCTTTGTGTTTTCCTCAAAATCACAAGCCCCATCCAGTGTAATTATTTTTTTGTGTCATTAGTCATGTTTGTATGTTTTTAGTATATAATCCTGTAATATGTAATTTTAAACTGTTTAATGCGATGTTTTGTAAAAATATTAAAATGTTATTGTAACCTGCAGCTTTTATTTCATATTAAGACTTCATGCGCAGTAAATACTGTAAAACTACTACACTTAAACGTGAAGCTTATTCTATGCTTCTAGCCTTCTCAGTCATGATATAATTTGATGTTTGAAACCTTGATATGAACCACTTTTGTACATTTCACAAAAAAAATAGTTTTTATGTATTAAAGTACTATAACATATAAGTTAATAATCAATGATCTGTGATCTAGATTTTCAGCTATGACTTTTTTTCATATTTCAGCAAAACCATATAGTTAACGGAATGGAGCTTTATTATTAATCAATGCTAATGATAAAGGACTGATATTTTTGCCAGTTATTATGTCCCAATGCACCAAGAGTGAAGGAATGCAGCTCAAACTCTTCCTTTCAATTACTATTGTTTTAGACAAGCTATTGTGGCATCATCATGCTCAAACGCCCAGGTCGGGTAGCCCTGCAGACCACCTGTAGGCTAAGAAACTGCAATACGTCATTAACTGTCCTAGGACATATATACTTTTGTGCATGTGTGCATCTTACGTGCACCTACAACTGCATAGCAAAACAATACAGTAAAGAAGGAACTTGAGTTGACAGTAACAAGCTGCTTCACTAAATTGTCTTTAATCTGCAATAAAGCAATGTATACATTTTTTTCTATTATATATTTTTTTTAAATGCTATGAAGTCCTAATGGATCATAGATGGTTTGCCAACAAACACTGATTTGCTTTTGCTTACTAATGTGATGTTGGCTTCGTGCCTCGAGCATTAGAAGAATTAATCTAGTGCGTTAACATTTAACATTTAAAAAAAAACATTTAAAACAGTAATGGATGCTACTATACAGATCAGCAAGGCACTTAGCATCTCTTAAGATTGTAGTAGGATTAAATAGTTTGTAGTGGTTGAATATATACTTTTACTATGTCAGTCATTGTTGCATAATAAAATATAATACTTTCTTCATATAATAATGAAACATTTTCGATATTTTACGTGTATACATTTCCTGTATTTATACACAAATGCTGTGTTTTTATTTTGCTGTGTATCAGAACATAAGGGTGAGTTTATTATGGAGGATAGAGGAATTGACAATAGACATTCTGTCTGGATTTTTTTTTATTTTTTTTGCCAGGGGGTGATTTTAACAGACTTGGCAAATAATCAAACTAATCCATACCCTATATTACCACCAAGGCAAATATGGGCTCTGATGTACATTATTACTAGCATACCTCCGAACAATTCAAGCTGGTTAAGGGTGTGGCTATGGGGCAGGGCTTTAATAAGACTTTTTTATTTGGCTTTATGACCTTCAAATACCTGTTTGGTATTTATGGAATTCCTTTCAAAATAGTGGCAACTTGTTTGATATGTAGTTTATGACCAGATGCGACTCTGAGACTTAAAACAAGTCCGGTCACATTGTCCTGTGATACATTTGCAAACAAATCCATCTGGCTCACTCCCAGTAGCCCAGTAAGCTCACATGTTCACTGGATAATTTAAACTACCATGACATCCACTAAGGCAGATAATGAAAAGGCCATTGAAAGAGTGCAGACAAGATTCAGCCATGTCTGAAATTATTTTAAAACCCTGGTTACTTTACATACATGTCACCCATTGGGTACCTATGTTGAATTCCAAATATGACAACTTAAACTTAAACAGTTTCTAATTGACCAGACTCAACCTGTTGACTCCCAACTTTACAGTTGAGTAGCCATGGATATCATAGCAACTTGTGTTGTTAAATTAAAAAAAGTATTGTCCAATTTAACAGAATCCAGTCTTGGAAAGAATCGAGTTACTGTGGCACCAATGAATCTCTCAATAAATCATACAGCTTCACAAACTTTTTTCCCAACATTGATAAAAATGTACCTGCCAAAAGTTGTAAAGCTAAAAATTTTATTCAAAAATATCAACAATATTATACAACAATTTTAAACGTAATTTCATTTTTAATTTAAAATTTTAACTTTCAATGTATTCAATGTTGTTCAGGTTTTGGTCAAATGAAGTTGGGTTCTGTTAAGCTAGATCGGTCAAGTTAGCACTGTAACTAAAATAGCAGCTAAGATTCAGCTCAGACTTTACTGAACAGACCTGTAAGTGTCCCCATTCAGCATATATGTCAAATTGGCAATTATTTCCTAGATCCTGCTAATCTCCTCCTTAATGTAGTCTGTGTCTACATGTCAGGATTCCTACCACCACTAGTGGCCACCCACTACTATTTTCTATGTGTTGAGGTGTGTTACCAGGGTGTAGCCCTGCCCTTCAGTCTGGGCCTTTGCATTGTAGCATATGCCCTGTGCTGTTCCCTGTTGCCTTCTACCTGTTTTGACCCGGCTTGTCCTGACCTTGCTCTTGGCTCCTGGTTTGGCTCCTAATCATGATCTCCTGATATTGACCCGGCTTGTTCTGACTCTGCTCCTGGATTCCGATTCGGCATTGATTCGTCTTTCTGGTTCTGGCCCGGATTGCCTACGTGTGCCCTGCCATGTGTCCGGTACCCTGCCATGTGTCCGGCGCCCTGTGTGAGGACTCTGTGCCATGTGTCAAGTGCCGTGTCCGAGGGCTTTCCAGCCGTGTGCCCTGTCCAAGGGCTTTTCAGCCATTTTGCCAGTCAAGACCAGTCCTTTGTTCCACTGACCTGTCTTGCCAGCTTACTCCAATACAGTCTGAAAATAATATCACTGTAATACTATAGGAGTCATATTTATTTGCTACTTATAAAGACTAATTTTCAGCAACCAATAACTTCACATTAGTCTGTATTATTTTGCAATGGAATCAGTGAAGTGTACTGTTGAAGCAAGGTCAAAAACCATGAAATCTTGCGAGCTGTCCACTTGTTCAGTAATTGCAGTTAGGATGTAATTTTAGACAATCAGATAAAGCATTTCAGCTCTGTACTTTATGGCCGTAGCACCCCGTCTGTTCACTCATCCTCCTGGACTAATTGAGCTTATCCATTGTATGAAATGCTAAGAAAAGCAAAGGGTAATTTGAAGCACTGCAATTCATTACCAGGGATGACTGAATCTGATAAGCTAGACGGTGGGTTTAATGTTATCAATTAAATTTAGTTCATGTCTCTATATAGAGTGCTAGATTAAAAGCGTCACATATGACTTTTATTAGGGCAGAAAATGGCTCACATTATGGGAATGTTAGAAGAAGAAGAAATAAAAAATCCAGTCCTCCATAAGAGGATATTGTTAAAAAAAAAAAACCACAAATAGAGGGGTTCCCTTTTTTACTTTCTTACAGTATAAAGTTATTTTTTCCACTTCATTATGTTTTAGAAATATCATAAGCAACATACGACCCTATATGTCCCCATATGACTTATCATTGCATATTTTGATTTCTATACATCTGCTTCAGTAAATGCATCTGGGATGTCACAGTTCATTTATGGCAAAATTGTCTGTGTTTATTGTAGCCATATTATCAGTATGTATTGCAATTATCAGTCATAAGTTATTAAGACTAAGCAGCCCATGCATGTCCCAGAACTACAACATTTTTAAATGGTTGCAATTGATGGTCGGGTCATATTTGGTAGCTGGGCAGAGCATATAAATGCTAGAATGCATTCGGATTTCAACAAATTGCAAATTGACCAAATTTTGGCAAAACTACCGATTCATCCGACGCCACGAATACAAGACCAGACCCCCCATGAACTGGACAAAAATGAAGCAAAAAATCCCCAGCATTTTCATCTGAAATTTGCAGGCCCTTTCACTCAATCTCGCTCATACTCCCATTCTAGTTCACTCTTACTCTCTCTAAATGTTTCTTCTGTGCTGACCACCACTGCTTCTGTCTTCCGCATATGATTGTTCTTCATCTTCTCTCTTCTCCGCGAACATAATCTGGCTCGAAAATTTCACCAAAACAACGGCCTTTCTGGTGATGTATTGGTGATATTGGTGGATTGGGCAAGAGGAACCTCTTTCAATTTTGAGGAAAGTTCCAAATGGCTGCGCTTTCTGAGATGTCCTCTCATACGATTAGAGGATCGGACATAACCTGGTGAGAACTTGTGCCAAAACGTCACGTCTGCTACACTCGAAGCACTCACCGCTTGAGGCAGTTTTTCTGCCCAGAGAACCACTGAAGAGAGAGAAGCTCCCAACAGCGACAATCCAGGACTTAGATGATCCCAACAGTGAGGAGGCCTCCATGAAGGCAGAATGTAAGTATGCACTGAGTAACTTTGCAAGGTGAAACAGCCAATATGAGGAATACCAATGGATCAGAACAGGAGGGGTCAGGGCAGCCAGATCGGTAACGAATCAGGTAGTCAAACAAGCCGAGGTACACAACACAAGGAGGTAGTCAGACAAGCTGGGTCGGTACACAGGAATCACGGGTAGAAGTACAAAATCGTATGGCAAAGAGTAGTCAGGAAATGCTAGGGTCAATACACCGGTAAATTGCAGCAATAACACAGGGACGCATGAGAAGACCACAACAGGGTGCCTGAGAGTAGCACAGACTGGCTTTTAAATCTGGCGCCTGTCACGTACCTATACCCCGAAACTTGAAAAAGCCGCAACTTCACCTTGAGTGATACCGAATGGGAAGGCCCAAAGGGAACACCAAGGGCCGAAGAGATATTGAGCAGCCAGAAGGCAGGATAGGCAATAAATATAGGCAGTCTCTAAGGAGTAGATGGCTGTAGCGTAGACAGTGGAGGTAACAAAGTAAAGGCCTTATTATGAAATCAAATTTGCTTGGAGTGTCTCTTTATTTACATTATTTTGTAAAAATGTCTACAGTAGTAATCTTGTCACCATACATATCTGTATACTCTCAAGTCTGACCCAAAGTCTCCACAGCAACTACCCTGGGTCACTTCTCTCTTTCTCTGGGCAGGGGGAAACAGTGTTAAGACATGTCTACTCTGCCCGTAGAAGAAGAGAAGCTCCAGTTAGGCTGCCCTGGGAAATTCCCAGGTATGGTCACCATAGCAACCAATTCCGCAAAAACCTTTTTCTAGGGGAATAATATTTCTATGGTAATAAGACCACTTTCCAATGTTAACAACGTAAAATGTATTTCAGAAAGAGAGCTGAGCTTATTTGACAAATGAAACAACGTATGTCTGGGCAAATAGTGGTTAACCGAAATTGTATTGCTCTCATGATTTTCTGTGATGATGTTCTGTAGTTCAATGATGTATTATGCTTTTTTTTTTATCTGGCTAGAAACTGAATCACTTTTTTTAGACTTTAAATGTGATCTAATGTTACACCCACATATTGAAATAATCAGGCCATTGCTTTCACACATCCGTTCGCTGTAACATAAAACATTCATTCATATTTTATTTTATTTTAACAAGTTCTAAAATATTTAAACATAATTGTAAAAACATTTCTCTGTCTGAGACAAATTTTACTTTTTTTTCTTCCTAAATAATCAAATTAAGACCCGACTCTATAAATTCTGAATGTGCAGCTTTGGCTTAGTGTTGGTTATATTGGCAAACCTGTGGCTTCAGTAAAATCAAAAGAAAACACACATGTTGAATTTTATTAAATACCAGTCATAAATGTTAATGAACAATTCAGCAACATTAGCGGTCATGAAAACATGTTCTGGAACATTTGTTTTCACTGTATATTTGATTCTGGGCTGGAATGATAAATTGTATAATAGCACATCACCCAAGTATGATGTTTAAAGGAAGAGTAAATCTTTAAATGTATTTGATTTAAGCACATGTGATAAAATAGGATAACATACTATTCAATCAAATAAATGAGATGCCCAATTTTACCCCAGACCTGTTGCAGTAATTCATAAACAGATCTGCATTTTAGAGAATTTAAAAAATAAATAACCAATATAGGGTGAGCTAAAACAAATGGAAGTGACACCAATACCAAACTGATTGTAGATACTTAGTTGATATTATAAACAAAAATCTTCTGTCCCAAATCAGGGGAATTTTAAAATTCTTCCTTGATATTTCAATTGACGTGAAAAAGAATAAATCATAACACAACGCAACCTGCGTATGTAAATTCAGTGATTCAATTTCTCTTGTAATCTCTTCGGTGAGTTTCAGATTCCCAAAACCATGGAAATTAATGATATACATTATATTTCATAATGTAACTTTAAACAGAATCTAAATTCTAACTAAACACTTTTGAGAAAAATGTAATTATCACATTTCATAACAGAATGGTGTTTTCATTATAATTGAATAACATGTTTCTTTGTAATTGAATAGATGGCAATAAAATACTTTGTAAATTTGCTGGTAATTAGTTTCACAAACAGTATGTGGATAAAATCTTAGGAGACACTAGTCTTCTGTATCACGTTACTTTTTGTCACATAACCTCTAGTTGAGTATCAAGTACGTAGGTATAAGTTACGCTAAATTAGATGGAACACCAACAATATTTAACCCCTTAAGAACCAGGCTGCTTTGGGACCGAGACTGTTTTTACACTTTTGCGGTGCTCGTGTTTAGACGTAATTTTCTCCTCACCCACTTAGTGTACCCACACAAGTTATATATCGTTTTTTTATATTGTTTTTGGATCATCTTATCTATTTTCCTTTAAAAAAATAATAAAATATGATTAAAATAAAAAAAAAATCTTTTACTCCAAAAAAGCTAATGAAAAAAACTGCTAAGTAGATTCTACTATTTGTCTTGAGTTTAGAAATACCCAATGTCTTTATGTTTTTTTGCTTTTTTCTGCAAGTTATTGGGCAATAAGTACAAGTAGCGTTTTGCTATTTCTAAATCAATTTTTTCTCCAAATCTGGTAATTCTGCCCCATATGCTATTTCAGCTATCTTTAAAGCCGGCCAATGCAATTTACCCCATCAAACCATATATTTTTGAAAACTAGACACCTCAAGGTATTTCAAATGCTGGTATTTTAACCCTTTCCATACACTAATTCTACTGCCACACTTTGTCAAACTTTGTGGTAGTGATTTATTTTGGTGTTTTTTTTTATCACAAAAATTGGGCTTCAGGTATGGATTTACGGCTCCTGGTATAAGTCACTTTCGGCAACATCTCGCGAGTACAAACCCATGCATGGGTTTGTCAGGTTGTTTGGGAGGTAAAACATTTAGGAAGTGTGCATTTTTTAACTTGGAACCTTTACATCTGGTCCTACTGCCCCCATGTCCTAATAGGGCCATCTTTTAAGCCGGCTATTTCAAATAGGTATTTCAAATGCTGGTACTATCCAGGCATGAGATTCTTCCACTAGCATTTGCCAAAGTTTGTGGTAATAATTTA
Source organism: Spea multiplicata (assembly GCA_009364415.1). Lineage (NCBI taxonomy): Eukaryota > Metazoa > Chordata > Amphibia > Anura > Pelobatidae > Spea > Spea multiplicata. Next base: position 818 of record VKOC01002815.1, on the reverse strand, counting down.
TTTTTTTATCAAATAACACCCCAATAGTTTCCAGCAACATCTTCTGAGTACAGTGATCCCCCACATGAATGGGTTTGTCTGGTGTTTGGGGGCTAAAGGGCCACATTTGGGAAGTGCGCTTTTTTCCCCATTTTGGTCAGTCTGTGCCTATGCCCTATCTTTAAACCCCTCACCCTAATTTACTCCATCAAACCATCCATTTTTTTAAAATCAGACACCCCTTGGGTATTGGAATTGCTTTTACTTTAACTCTTTTCCTGTCAAGATTTTTGGGAAGATACAGTGCTAATTTTAGCTTTTGCTCATAATAATAAACTTTATTTTTTAATTTAAGCTTTTTGGACTTTTTTTTACATTTTGTTGGAACTGGATGGTTCCTCTGATGCACATACATTATTTTTAAATGTTAACACTTTTTTTTTTTGCTTTTTTCCCATTTTTTTTAAAATTATTTTTTAAAATATTTTACTAATCACATTGCGATTAAAAAGCTGGGCTCCATTGACTTGCATGGTTGAATGCAGTACCTGTATTCAACCTGCAAGTGGAGCCAGAGTTCTCTAGCGAACTTTCCCAACTCCTTTATTTTTTTTTAACGGACGCGCTGCCATCTTGCGAGTGGCCAAATCATTCGCAGGGGCGGTTGTGTCCGCTCCCTGGGGTGAGTGTTCGGTGTTGCTGAATGCCTCGTTAAAAGGCATATCATGAGGCACAGTGGCATATAGGAGGGTATAAGGCAGTGATGGCGAACGCGTGGCATGCGTGCCGCTATTGGCACGCCGAGCCGTCTCTGTGGGCACGCCGTGACTACACTGTAG
>VKOC01002814.1:0-14139 GCA_009364415.1 Spea multiplicata | reverse complement strand
ACCCGAGACAAACGCCTCACGCTTCCAACACAAGAGTTGAAGCGCTGAGGCAGGCGGCAGAGGCAGACGGCGGGCGGCGGCGGCGGCTGAGGCAGCGTATAACAGGATTTATCGGCGTATAACACGCAGGTAGGATTTCAGCTTCAAATTTTAGCTAAAAAAGTGCGTGTTATACGCCGATAAATACGGTATATACAAATATATTTATATAGAGAGATAACACCCCTTAGTTGAGGTTCAAGAACTACAATATGATTCTGGGAATGCTGATTATTTACACACAAAAAAAAACAAAAGAAAAATCATAAAAATAAAGCCTTGTTCCCAATTGGAGTGCTCTCTCAGGCAACACCTTGCTGGCCATAGCTGACCAGCCTTAACACTGAGTTAATTTCACCCGTCCAGCCAGTCTCTGGAAAACCTCCCTCAGACAGCACACACACAATGTTTAGAGAGTTTAGGGAGAGACAGACAGACAGACAGACAGACAAAAAATAAGTACTAATTTCTTGTTTGTACTTGTATAAAAAATCTCTCTCTCTCTCTCATATATACATATATACATATATATGTAACCCTCACAGGTTTAATGGCTATGAATGCTTAAGTATTTACTAGGTTTGATTCCTAAATCATTTATTAATACAATCTACACATTTAAATGTGTACAAAAACAGTCAGAGCACAACAGGACACATTATAGTGTGTGACAGATGGCATGTGGATATGTATAATTGATATACATTTTAAGAGCATTGAACATGATTGAGCTTGATTCGTTGCCAGTAGTTATACATTATAAATAGAGTCGGCTGGGGATGGTAAATAGCTGAAATTATTATTGTTGGGGTTTTTTTTGTCCAGAAGTATTAAACTACTGAAAAAACATTACAAAAAATATTTTGGCAACATTTTGAATCTTCACTGTTTTCATTTCATTCCATTCCCTCCGTAACAACAATCAAAAGTAATGAAGTTTATTGTAATATTCCTAAATATAATTCAGTGTTGTTTTCCTAGATGGACGTGAATCTATAAATACAAAGTTAATTTCCCTGATGTGTTATGAACATAACTGTGGCACTGTTACAACAATTACTTTGCTGATTAAAATATATATTTGTTTTTCACCAGGCTGGGCTAAAAAGGGGTTTCTTACTGTGTTGTAATGAAAAATTGGTACAAACAAGCAAAATGGAAAGCAGTCTTTTTTCAGCTATGTTGGTTGCCTTTGCGTTTGAAGTCCTTTTGGTACTATTAGCATATAATGAATGCTGAAATATCACAGGTGTCAAATCATATTTGTTATTTTACAGCTGAGAACAAGTACAGGATGTATTGCCATTGCAAATAAATCTAATATGAACCTAATGAGCAATAATGAGCAACAGTTTTGTCGTTATTTGAAACAACCACTGAGATGCTAATAAACTCTCGTTTCTGTGGTTTATATGCTACACTGACTGAGATTAACACAACCATTATGTGCAAAAAAAAAAACAAAAAACATATGCAAAGCTGGGAAGTGAAACCTTTTACTAATGTATGCATGATCTCGTTAGCTGGTGGATTAAAATATATATTTTTTCCCAATTAATAATACAGAGTTATTGTATTTCCGCTTATGGGCAATTACAGTTTTGTTAATGTTATGGAGGCTAAAAATATTGGATTAATTTTCTAATACTGTATTTGAGTCCATTTTTGACCAACAGTAATAACTAGACACCTTTCCAGCAGTCATGAATAACACTCTCCCAAGCTTATAAAAACACACAGTAGAAATAAATATAACTATGGTATAGTTGGCTAGAAAGTACAACGTTTATATTAACTGATTACATCTCTGATCCCCATGCCTAGGAACCTGTGGGCTTGGGCTACCCTAAGCCTTCTCTTGAGGGACCCATCCAGGAGTGTCCACTGACATCGCAGGGAAACACCCTCATTTAAAGAGGAGTGTAGTTGATAAATGGAAAAGTCTCCTAGCAGAAAAGGTGGAGCCTAATACCGCGAAGGACCTCACTATAGGACCTGACCAAAGTCTGATAGGAGTTTATACACCTTACATCAGGAAAAATGGGCAGGCTAGATCTACAGAATGGTTCTTATCTGCCATCAAATTCTGTTTCTATTTTTTTTTAATGTGTTTTCACATATACCAACAATTCTTCATAAAAATTAGGCCGACCGCACCAGATCTTCAAAGATATCCAGTACCAAATGTAAGTTGCCTGTGTATGTTCCACTCAATCAATTGAGGCTGTTGCAAATACATAGTTTCTATGCAAAATATGTTGTCATCCTAAAATAGGGCAGAAAATGGTGTGAAATATGAAATAATCAGATATTTTCTGTTTTAATGTGGTTTATGGTCATTTCACAATAAATACATGTCTCGTTGCTTTAGTTTATGGATATTTAAACTTGATCAAAAAACATTAAGGATTGTAGAATCTCCTTACATCTGCTGTCAATTATGAATGCACAAATTTACTCTAAGCCGAACATTTCAAAATAGCTTCAACCTCAGTAATAAATTATTCAGATCTCTGCAGTCTGCAGGTTTTTTGGTTCTTTTGCTCACTGAGAGCATTTTGTTTATACAACATGATTGTGTCATGACCCTGTGGTCATTTTTTACTTTGTCTTTATGTCTTCTGATTTTGTTTTGGGTTGGTTTATTTCCCAATTCAATTTCTTGTGAGTTGTAATACTTTAGTGCCACCTGGCTAAATTAGAAGTACTTGGCATTTTGAATAATACTGAACCAAGATTAAAACAAAATAAAGGTTTCATAAATAACCGTTTCTGTTTTATTTTATGTTTTAATGTCTGCTAGATATTATTTCACATTTGGTGTCTTCACAATGCATGTCTTTGGTGTTATTCTGCCTTTTTTCTTTTCTTATATCATAAAATTTACTTGAATCTGAATTACATGTTTAATTGATATAATATCAGCACGCTAAACTGCCCTTCAAAGCCAGCTTTTGCATTTACATCGCGTAAACCGTGCTTTTGATGCCTCTCTTGTGAGCATTTGCTTGGTAACATAGGAAGGAAATGTATGGCAGCACCCCTAGCAGCCCAGTGCCTTGACCAGCTGCCTAGTTTGACTACATGTTGGGTCTGCCCCTGCTGTCTATTTTCCTATGAGTGGAAATAGGAGTAGTGGTGCATCTTGGCCTAGGGCAACAAGCCCTAGGACTACCAGGCTCCCACGAGCGCCACTGCTTCATTGTCCAGTAACCTTGGAACTGCCACATATACACTATAGAGCGCTGCGACAAGCCAGCACATTCACCGTAGTCACCTTGTTTTGATGAGCCATATGCCTGTTAAGCCATAGACCATGGCTGAACAGACATAGGCAAAGGCTGGTGAATGCCAGGAGATTTGACACAAGGAGTCTTGCATCCTTCACAGGAAAGAACATACTCCTTAGCATCTGCCTCCATACCATACCACCAAAACAGTCTCTTAAAGAAATTAGTTGTTTTTTTGAATGCCACAATGTTCATTATGGCCAGAATGGAGGACTTCGCAAAGTGGTTATGGAGGTACATCTACTTGATGGCCTTTCCAGAAATGCCCTTCACAAGGTTGGGGTAATCTGGAGGAACTGGTAGTGAGAAAATGTCCCAGGGATTAGATGGTATCCTTACACAATGTTCTCCCATTACTGTAACATAGACAACTCAATCTATGAAGGATTGTTTCTAGCATGAAAATGAATTCTTGAAGACAAGGAAGGAAAATCTAATAGTGGGAGAACGTAAAAAAGTGACCTTAAATAGACAGTTTTATGTTTTAATAGGATTGTTAACACAAAAAAACCATCCCTAAAACATCAATGTCAAGTGCATCACAGTAAACAATGTATTGTCTTTACAGTAAAGAATTGATTTTTTTCATGATAATCTCCCTTTAGGACAGACTGATATAGTACTTGTGAGAATCAAACTCTATTTGTTCCACTGCTACCTACAATGGGTCTTTTTATTGTTTCAATATAAAACCCAGCATGTTGATTCATGACAACCACATAAGTGACCACTGACGCGTGAACTGTATGTACAGTAGCTGTGACACTTCACGCTTAAGCATAGCAGTCTTAGTGTATACATTATTACTTTAAACATATTTGAGATAAAATGTTTCATGTACAGATTTTGCAGTCCAGATTATCCCTGATCTAATTCTAAAAGGGCCAGTCAAACATCCCTGACACCTCTCTAAAGACAAAGCCAAATATAAGTATAGTAAGTAAATAATTTAATATGAATTCTTCCAAAATTTAAAAAACAAAAACAAAACCCATTTACCTTACCTAACAGTTGCAGCCCTGCTGCAGAAGCTGCCCTCTTCCTGTGTGGTCCGACATTGTTGCTACTGATTGAAGTAGCCAATCAGTGGCAAGAAAGTGCTGGGAATGGGAATGCTTGCCGGGCATGCACGTAGGCATCTGAGCAGATCACTGCCTGCAATATTTGCCAACCCGGTGCTGACTGAAGGTGAATATATCACATGCAGGGAGATGTGTACAGCTGAACACATCTTGTGCATGTGGGGGAGAGGAAAACGGAGAATGCATATGGGGGTGAATCTGCAAAATCTTTGGAAAATGGACATCACAAAAATAAAAATGGGCCATGCAGCTATCATATGTATTAGTGTCTATTTAAGTGAAATACATTAATTAAGGCCAAATGAGCAAGTTTAAGTTTGCACCATTTGCCTGACCCACTTCATCTTTTTGTGGTGTTTGTGTAGGATGCACTGGAACCAGGATGGTTGGAGCATGAGACTAGTCTGTATACTCCTCTCTCTATCTCTTAACATATATTTGGCTTCATTTCAAAGTAAAAAATAAAAGATAATAAACAAAATAATAATGACATTACTACTCTGGCATCATTACTGTTCTTAGAACATGCTAATGTTTTTTTATAACGCTCTCTATACGACACTACAGCTGTTGTCGGTTGTCATTTCTTATACTGTCTTTAAAATTTTCAGTTTTTACTAGCATTTAAACAAATGAATATGTTCAAAACTTGTAACTGTGCTGGGGAAACATTTATTTGAATGTATTGTTTCCATATAGTGTATTGTGCACGAACATACTGTATGTAATATGCCAAGCTAAATAGTTTTACAATTCTGTTGGAGACAAAAGAAAAAAGACAGAACAAAGGTTTTTAAAGATTCCAAATCACACACAAAACATTTGTTCTGCTCCAGCTCTTTGTGAACTAATTGGCTCTCCTGGAGGGACAGGTAATTGTGCTTGCCTACATAAGCTGTCCTGAAGCTCCCTTGGAAAGCTCCAGTAAGCTCCCAGTGTTAGCAGCCATCAAGGATTTTACAGGTCAGTCACTGGATCGATACAGCTAAAAGCAGCAGGGACTGTAATGTCGAAAGCAAGTTTTTAAAAAAATAGTGCATGTACCAGTTTGTTATGCTTCATACAGCCACTCAAGAAAGATTAATTAACCCTTAGAAAATACAATTCATCCAAAGGCTTGCAGGGTCTTGTTTTGGCCTGATTGGTAAACTGATAGCCAAGATAGCTGGCAGGTCTGAATTCCCATTTTCTCATTACCGTTCTTTCAAACAGAGTGAAAAGAAACCATCATTACAGGTGGACATGTATGGCTTTGTTTAGAAGTTGAGGGTACAAGTGATAGAAAGTGTCAGGGCAGGGCTTATGATCTTATGTGTGATTTTAACACAACTTTGGCCCGGCAAGTGCATGGATCACTGGAACATTTGTGTGGGCAAATAAAATAAGATACTGGCAATTGACCTACATTTATATTTACTTTTAAAGCTTAAGTATCTTATGCTGCTGTAATTAGGATGAGTTAAGTAACTACAGATTCAAAAACTGTAGGAGTGCTACAATATCATGGAACTCCAGGCTTAAATTTTCTTTGTAACTACTTAACTCCTTAAACTATTTTAGATTGATTCTACTGAGAATCACATGCATGTTTAACATCAGATAACAAAAGCACTGTGTCCTTTGCCTTTCCTCTTCTCACTCTGATCGTGAGCTGCAGAAACAGAAAATTATAGAAAACGGTTCTTCCCTGTCCCAAGTCAAGGTTTATTGAATTTTTATCTTATATAATTTTTTTTTACTTGCCCATTTTCTGATATTTAATTGTTTTAGGTGTGGTGGGTGGGTGGATGGTTAGTATGGAATTTAGTCCACTGGGTCAGGCAGGTCGGGGTTAAAAAAGAAAAAAATGTCAAAGCTTAAAATAAAGGAAAATCATCTAGCCAAATACGGTGATTTCCAAATCAGGGCAAGTTATCAAATATATTGTGGTAATTTTTCACATTTGCATTAACCATGCAGTATTCATACACATGTAAAAATATCAACATTTTTTAAAATTTTGTCCCCCATGTTTAAAAATGTTATTGGAATTTAAGGGATTAAAATACAACAGGAAATTTTTCTACCTACAGCATGATTGTTTTTGGAAATGTCCATTGGCCTATGCATATTTTATCGTAAATATAAAAAGGAAAGTAATATTTAATTAAAATTATATTTTAATTACATATTATACAACCAGTTAGCAGCATTCATTTGGACAAAAAAGTGAGGATTGTACAATAATATACTTATTTAGGTATAACCATTTAGACTTGTTAGACTTGTTTCCTGGGACATTCAGCGTTTAACGTTTCCAGTGGCTGTGTTCAAAAGCTGTATATTTGGCAATCATAAAACTGCAGGTATGCATGTTTAATGGTCGAATCTGTGTAGATCGTCACTCAAAGGATGTTAATTTGCATTCCATTATCAGATATTCCAGAGGGAAACATTTTATCACATTTTACTCTCCATAACTTTGCTAAGTATTAGTATTTGAGTCCCTCAATTTTTTTGGCGTTATAACTTTTAATGTGCCATTTTGATATGTTCGAAGGATATGAATATGACAAGCATAACAAGTAGGTACCTGCATTTTGCGTTTTTTTGGTAGAATGTCATGGAAAGACAATGAAGACCATTGAGCACATTCTGCTGGAAAGAGATTCACGTATCATATATGTGAGTCATTTGTGGGATTACATGATGTTACTTTAAAGGGACACTCTAGTGTTTCAGGATGTCTACTGAACAATGACTGCATATGAAAGTTCCTTCTCAGTACTTTCATATACATTCATTCAACCAAAAAAAGAAAAGAATATTACTTGCAAGGAGAAGCTGCAGCTCCATAAATGCAACACCTCAGTTTGCTAAACCAGCACTACAGCTGACTGGTGGTAAGTATAGGGAGACAGTTAGAAACCCTGGAGTCATAGGCGTAAGGGGAACATGACCCTGCCAGCACTACAGGACGGTGCACATGGTATTAGGGCAGGAAAGGGTTAACCCAGCAAGGGTTAGCACGAGGAGAGAATGCACAGGGAACGAGGGGGAAGTCACAAGGAACGTGACTGTAGGGGGAAGGGGACAGGGCTATAAAGCCCTCTAAGCACATGTGCAGGGGGCAATCACTGAACACCACAGGAGCGGTTTCCCGTCCGCCCTCCCCTTTTGTTTTTTGGCTGTGTGTTTCCGTGTTGGTTGTGTGTTTTCTTTCCCCTTTTCCCTCTTTTTCTTTTTTGCAGGATCCGTTTTCTTTGCTGATGGCGGAGGAGTTCCCTGGAGAAGTTTGAAGGATAATGGGAGTGGCGAGTTGATGGTTTTGGTTGGAGGTTAGAGAGTTAATGCCCTCCCTGTACAGGATTAAGCAAAGCGTTAAGGTGGAGCTCCCCTATCTGACCCGCGGTCGTTTGGGCAAATCTGTGTGTATTTGTGTTTAGGTTGGGAACCCTCAGCTGTTTGTACACAGGTGTACAGAAGACTGTATAGTATTTATACAGAAGTTATTATTAAAGTGTTTTTTACAATAATTTATAAGATGTTAAATAAAGTTATGTCGAGACATTTGTTAAATAAATGTCTTTGTGTCCTACACCGTATACCTGTCACCCGGGCGTGTGTGTTAACAACTTGAGGCCAGGGGTGCAGCCTACTCTGCAATCACAAGGCGACTCAGGAAGAAGGTAGGTACCCAGGGGCCTGACAATGTCCCCTATCAAGCCAAGTGTTCTCCACTTGTTCTTAAGGCTATTGATGGCAAAACTCTTACACCCAGGAGATCTAACCCTCACAAATGAGTTATAATAGGTTTATTAGTGGATAGGGTGGCAGATAGGTAAGATTTTTTTTATAGTTTTCCATTATATACGTAGCACATAAAGTTTGCATCCAAATATAAAGTAAAAAAAATAGATTTTTATCTAGATATACTTTATATCTAGATGTAATTTAGGTTGAAAAAAACAAGTTTAGGCTTGCTGTTGATCTAAAAGGAGGCACAAAACCCTCAATAAAACGATTTCCAATTGTACCTGCTTGACTCCAAATGACAATCTTAGAAATCACTTGATCAACAAGCTATGGCTAATTCTCTCGTTATAGGCAATTGTATCCCTGTATATTCTTTTTTTGCTTAAAAGTCTTCAAGCCCTTATTTAAATACAGTATACTGAAATATTGGCCAGTATTGGCTTTGCATCTGTCAGAGTGTGTCTTACTAAAGAAATCTGGCAAATGTATTTAAATTTAGTGGTTTTTTTTTTTTTTAGTTTGGTGCATAATTTAAATGTCAGTAAATCAATTATCAGATTAAATGTTAAGAGTGGGTCAAGCCACAATCCTATGCATTTATGGTATCTAACTGAAGCTAGATGATTATGTGGTTTTGTTTTTGTGTGCACTTTATATCCGTAGTAAAAGTTAATCTTTCATGGTAAATATCCTAGTAATGTTCATTTTGAAATAGTGATCGATTTAATACTTGCAGCTATGATAAGAAGATTGAGTTGACTTCTGCATGCTGAGTTTCACCCTTTTCTATGTTTCTATCTGCTTTATCTTTTGATGCTTACTCCATTTATAGTGGACAAAAATGTGAAGTTACTACTTATCTCAGCTTTTGGGCATCAGAATGTGTCCCCTATTACTATGACCCTTCAATAACTGCTCATTTGTTAATTGTAAATATAGCTTTGAGGTTGTCCTTAACCTTAACTATTGCATGTGCCTCTTTTTCACCTTATTAGGGGAGGGACACATGCAGGACTAAGATAATAAGACATAACCTTCCGGCTACATACCACCAAAATGAAGGATTGGGAGGGAAGACGGCACCAGAAACTACCTCGATCCTCCAATCAGGGGGAGTGGACATCACTGTAAACTATGCCATTTTGGTGGACGTTCACACAAGATTATCTTCTGGCAACATAGCAGAGCTTCCAGTGGCATCCACTCAGGGCGAGAGCATGTCACTGGAAGCTGTGCCGTTTTGGCAGAAGTTCACAGGGAAGTCATAACCGCAGAGATGAGAACTAAGGGGGAAGAAAAAAGAAGATGTGAGAGCTATGAAACACAGAAGCAGAAGTGGTTGCCAGAGAGGGTAAGGAGATATTCAGAGAGATTGCGAGTGAAAGAGCCTGCAAATTTCAGACACAAATTGTGAGGTTTTTACTTGATTTTCATCCATTTCGTGGACTTGTTTTTTCAGAGACTGGTACAAATTGAAATCGGCAAATTTCATTGAATTTACAATTTGAAAAAATTCACAAACACAAGTCTACTATATGATCTACTATATAGATTTTTTTGTATACCTTTTCTTATTTTCTTATGTATTCCAAAACAGAGCTTTAATAGTCCTACATGTGAGCTTTAATACATGTCTATTAAATGTGTATTTAATACACATGTTTAACTCCTTCTTTCAGAAACCATTATGTTTTGAAGATTAATAAAGCATATGCATATGAAATTTACATTATCACTGGTATAAATTGCCCTTTAGGTTACTATAGTCTTAGATTGGAAAGATTTCATTAGCAACATTTATAGTGAACATACTGAGCATCACCATGAGTTAAATAAATGGTAATTTACCAGCGATTATGCCTCAAGTGAGTTATTAACAAGCTGCTCAGTGTTAGGTGAAATGCATATTCCCCGTAGGTTTTATTGCATGCAAATTTTGCCACAAACTGTACAGTTAAATATGCTATGTCCACTCAAAAACAGCTTTGCTGAAGCATTAAAAAGTAATTGTTCTTCTGACATTGGGTAAAACACCATAGTTTAATACCATTTAATTCCTACTAATAGGCAGGAAACTTGATTCCTAGTTTTGGGATGTTTAGGGGTTAATGAACTAAAACATGACAATAAGAGACAGAAAAAGATGAATTGATCAACAAACCTTAATTTAGATTTACTATATGTACAGAATGTGACTGGATTACAGACAGTCTGTATTTTTCTTTTCTATCTTAGCATTTAAGTAACCAATATCAATTCAAAAGATAGGCTAAATAGTTGATTGTGTAAAATATATTTTACACATTAGCTAGGTCTAATTGTAACACTAATATATTATGAGGTCAATGTTACATACAGAAAAAAACATTTTTTGTTCTGATAAGAAATGATCTAAATACATTTATGTTTGCAGATTAGCGTTTGTATATAATGTGAGCAAAAGTCATCACATCTTTAGTTTTTAAATTGTATATCGGAGCAACATTTTTCCTTACATACCACACTAGCTTTGCTACTTTTAAGTTTAAAATAATGTTTTGTTTATCCAAATTGAAAACAACGTGTCCTACCCAACTGTATATGTTCACATTTTTATGTAGACAGAACGATCTAAAATTATTAATTGTAAGCTGAGTTGCATTTAGTCTCTAATTAAATGTATGAACTCTGGAATATATTTTGTTTTAAATAAAATCTATTATATAATTATATGAATACACAATGAAAATGTTAATCTTGATCTTGAACTGGGCTGTTTTTTTTGTACCCCTTGTGATCAAGGCAGTTTTAACATTAGTGTTTTAAAATTCTATGTTTAGCTGTATCTTTCTTCTTTCTCATTTAGTGTACTCAATTATGTACTGATTTTTTTTAGATACCGTTATTTTGATGACATCACCTATTTTACTAAAATTGTTTGAAAAATATTTTACTCATCTAATAAAGATAATGAAAATACCTACTAAATATATTCTAAAATTTGTCCTAAATTGAGAAATACCCAATGTTTTTATGTTGTTTTCCTTTTTTTGCTTGTTATAGAGCGATAAATATGACTAGTGTATTGCTATTTCAAAATCTTGCACCCATGTCATATTTGGGACATATTTGTAGCTGGCCAATTCCGTTATCCCCATTAACTTTTTTTTTTATAAACTAGACACCTCAAATTCTGGGGATATACAGCGCTAATTTGGGGAACTCATCATAAATATATTCTTTTTATTGTTTATATTTTTGGATAGTTCTCCTAATGGTTTCATGGTAACATCACTGGGGTCTTTTTGTTTTAATATTTTATTTTTTTTATTTATTTAACTTCTTTAAAAAATGTTTAGATTATTTTACTAATGACATAGTATTTAGTAAACTGGGCTTGGGGAACTCTTTAACTTTGTACTGGGCGCTGCCATCATGTGTGAGACAGCATGTCTCTTACTTTGGCATTTGTGAACAATCTCAGAAGTGATCATATGATTTTTTGTGTTGCTGAATGACATAATAATGTTGATTGCTTCCTAAGCTCTTTTTATGCAGCCGCCCACTGCAACTTTTTTTGGTGTTGCTGAATACCTTGATGTCAAGGCATTGCAGCAACATTGTTTGAGTGATTGTTAATAGCTTTCTGTGCTCGTTTAACCCTTTGACATGCCAGACATGCCATTGGTCCTTAACTGTATATAATTGGTTGTAAAGTGGTTAAGTAAAATATGTATAATGCTAATGTCACTAGTTTAAATGGTTTTGAATAAACCAAACTAAGTACAAGAACTCCCTTGTGATCTCTCACATTATCCTTCATGCTCTCAATCTCTCCCTACAGCCTCCATCAACAGCATGCATTCTTTTATAGCAAGGGTGTCAGGGACACTTTAAAGGATCACTCTATTTTTTTGCATTTTATATGCAATTTTCCCCTTTGTAGCTTTTCTGTAGCACCACAAGCTCTCTGCAAGACACCATCTTACCTCAAGTTACATGCAAGATATAAAGCCTTAATGTGGCACCACAATCTCTCTACAAGCCACCATCTTACCTCAAGTTACTTGGAAGAGAGAAAGCTTTTCTGTAACACCACACGCTTTTTGCAAGTCAGTATCTTATCTCAAGTTACTTTCAATATAGAAAGCTTTCCTGTAACACCACAAGCTCTCTGCAAGGCACTATTTTACCTCTAATTAATTGCAAGATAGAAATCTTTTCTGTAAAGCCACGCGTATTTATCCACATGTACACCACTCCTCCAGAACGCTATGAAGTTTGTTAATTTATCTTCGGTCTTATTATTGCTTTCCCTGTTCATACCAAATATGTATTTTGGTGATATTGTTTCTTTTTGGCCAAAGATTATTGTTTATAATTTCAAATGTACATTTTTCCCTCCAGATCTCTTCTCCTCCGGCCTCCTATAGCCATATATACTTCCCATTTTTTACTTTAAAATGGACTGATCTCTTACTCATCTTTTTTTTTGTCCATTGACTTATCTCAAACAGGGTTTTTTTTTGCCAACTGTGTATATAGTTATCTGTTACTGGACTACTTGGTTGGATCTACTCACTGGACTGGTATGTGACAGTTTCCCCTTACTCTTTTGCATCTTCTGCAATGCTACTGAAATTCAGATAATTATAATTTATTTCATATATCTGTTACAATGTTATGGTTGTGTGGTCAACAGGTTTTTTTCAGTTTTCATTCATTTAGTTGTAAAACATTTCATTGTCTACCACATTTTTGTGTTAACTGAACAAAATTGAATTTGCTCATAGATGTGAGAGTTTTCCTTTCAAGAACTATTGAACCCAAAGCACTACTCTTCTTAACAGAGTATATGTGATGATTTAGTTTTAACAAGTCAATTTTTAGAATGTTCCAGAAACCAATTTAATGAAATACCATAAACACCTAGATCAAGTCAGGTATAAGGCATTAGGTCACTTAAATTCAATAAAACTCTGGGGTCTCATTCACAGGAATTATTTTTGTCACATACAAAACACTGTACTTGGGTTTTGTGAACTTTTGTATTTTCTACAAACCACCTTGTGTTCTCTTATGTTTGTTATTTGACCTACACCAGTCACTCTGGGCTCTATTATTAGATAAAAAAGGATGGTTGCTTACAATACCATGAAAAACACACCAAAACAGTTAAAATGGCATTAGTAAGAGTATAAAGTATCTTAAGATGTAGTGGATACATCTGATATTAAGAAAAATAAAATTTACTATATAATATATATTCTAATTCATAAGTATTTCACTTTATTTTACACCTGTTTCCAATTTTAATTTTTCAATGGGCTCTATTATTTTAGTTACTACCCTTTGTACCCTTTAACTGCTTGCCTTAACTTATTATTATTATTTTGGTTAGTTTTTGGCCTATTCATTTTGTAACTAACAAATTATGTTCCTTGCGCATTCAGTTTAGCTGAAAGTTTGGGAGGATTTTTAGAAAATTTGTTGCCTGGTGCCCACATTCTCTCTAAATGTTTCCCTACCTTCTCTGCCAACCATTTTCACTTCTGCCGACCAATTCCACTTCCGCATCTTCTTCTCCTTCTATCTTTTATCTTCAATTATCTAATTTCAATCCTCCATTTCAATCTTCCATCTTCGTCAACATCTCCGCGGACATAACCCGGTAGCAACTTCTGCCAAAATGACAGTGCTTCTGGTGAAGTCTTCTCCCCGATTCTCCAATCAGGGGAGAGGACAGTTGAATTGTAATTTTTTCCATGGACCTATTTGGCATAATGTAAAATCTACATATAGGTATCCTGTTTCAGAGCTAAATGGACATGGCGCCGAACATAATATGTGTGAATTCTGTACTCTCTTATATATGGTTTTATAAAAGAGGCAGCAAACAAAATAAGAAAGTGATGTGATAACCAAACTCTTGCACATAACAGAAAATAAACAATAACAGACGTTTTTAGGAGCAGATGTCTTTAGTGGCTTTTTCGAAGAGCAAGTTGTGAACC
>VKOC01002813.1:0-36260 GCA_009364415.1 Spea multiplicata | reverse complement strand
TGGAGTGTGGCGCCCTGTGCGGTCGCACACCCCAAAGGCCGGCCCTGGGGGGGCACATAACATACCACAGTCAAAACTTTGCCCCAACACCAAAAGAACCCCACAAACAACAAAAGTACTTGTCGCATTGACTCTACAGGTTAGAAGCAGACTATCAGGGCAGTCTTCCCTCCTTCTGACCCTAATGTGATTATGCATGAGATGTCCTCATGCCACCCATGCAAACAAATGGTGCGGGTCTGGCAAATGACCTGAAAATGGACCTGCAAGTCGTGAACAGAGACACT
This sequence comes from Spea multiplicata, assembly GCA_009364415.1. Classification (NCBI taxonomy): domain Eukaryota; kingdom Metazoa; phylum Chordata; class Amphibia; order Anura; family Pelobatidae; genus Spea; species Spea multiplicata. Next base: position 35,973 of record VKOC01002813.1, on the reverse strand, counting down.
TTGTACCCTCCACCTACGGGGGTGGCACACACAGGGTGCTTGAACACCTAAAACTGTCTCTGTTCACAACTGTGTTACACCTGTTTTCCTCCCTCATGTAGTTCCAGTATAGATCAAACAAACAAATAGAAACACAGCATTGCAGGTATAGATCAGCAGAGTAAGACATTAAAACCCTGTATTTGCGGGTATAGATTAAATAAATACTTGAAACATTACAGGAAGGTATAGATCAAGTAAATAATGCATGAAAACCCTAAATTGCAGACATAAACACAAGTCGCATACCCCAAAGGCCAGCCCTGGCACCCAGATTGGACGCATAGGACTTCCCATCTTTTCCCCCAAACAGCCAACCCGTGCCATTTTTGCCCTCCACTTACACATCCATATCCATGGATTGTGTAAGTACACTTATATATACTCTTATTCACGCATACCCCCTCTCGCATTCCCCTTTATTTTCTGTGCTGCCCATGCACTGTGTAAGCAACGTCTCATGTAATGTGACTGCTGGGTTCCTGCTTCCACTGAGCGGTATAAAAGACATAGCTCAGGCAGCTTGTGAGCAACACAGAGGTAAGCTGCAGGCCTGTGTGGAAGTGATCACAGGGGTCGGAGGGCAGAGCTGTAGTTGTGACACCCGCAACCAGCTGCTATGGCCCCAGGAATGACGGGGGCCCAGGGCAGCTGTCCCTTTTGCCCTGCGGGGAAGGGGGGAAAAAGAATAACCTGGTGGGGGACAACTGCCCTCCCTTTCCCATCTGTAGAGACTCCTATGAGTGGGCTTGTTTTTAGTGTTTAATATCACTGTGGACTATGTCAGTGTACTGTGTTTATCATGTTGAACTTTCAGAGTAATGATGCCTCAACCATTAATCAGTCACTGATTGAATGATTCTGTTGAAAATGTCATAATGCCTCCAAAGACTTTTACATTGAGTGAATCTAATTATCTATTAGTATGCAAAGCATATCGGGCTTGGACTGTGGAAGGCCATGTACACACGTGAAAGTACAAACATAACGAGAGTATGAATGAGGGTGAGCGGAAAAAGAAATGAAATTTAGATGAAAATTACACACACAGCATCTCAATTGCCTTCTAGTGTATAACTATTGTACAAACTGTACACACACACACACTTTCCCTCCCTGCTTTGTGCCACCTAGAGGGTAGACTATGAATCAATACATCATGTATGCATTATTGTGCATGTTCAGTATTCACGGTCGCTCTCTCTCCAGCATCCCTTATGCGATACAAAGGAAATTTACACCTATGTCCTCCAAGTATATGGAGAATACAGTTAAAACTATGGGAAAGTGTTAATTTAAAGAAAACAAATACCCAAAATTAAGATTGCATTAGAAAGTTCTCACACAGTACTATTCTTCCTTAGTAAGGTGATCAGTGACGGTAGATCCCCCTTTAGTAGTAGATTTGCCAAAACCAGATTAGACAATGCAAATATGAGCATACATACCTGTTTTATGTGCATTATAAACTTTCTGTGTGCAGAATTGTGATGCAAACATAGTGTGGACATCCTAGGGTGTCCTTGGCCCTGCCGTGTTAGCCGCCAAGGGTTAGGGTTAGGATTATTGTATATGAATGTTGTAAGTCATATTTGGCAAACTAAGTGCTATTACCACATGTTAGTAAGCAATGGGGATTATAGACAGTAGAACAATCAATTGGCTCAGAATTCCAAAGACAAATCTCCCCACCCAGGTGGCACCCTACTGAATAGAGGCAGTGTTTCTCGTGGCACAGACACTCCAGGCGAAGTAGTCTGATTTCGGCAGAACAGTGTTCATTGGGGCCCCTCTGCCTCTTCTGCCATTGTATTTCTGTTGACAGATTATTGGCTGATACTGAATCTTAATTATTATGTTATAGCTTTGTGATGTGCAGTTCATGCATGTGCCCCGCAGTAAAGTCAATGTTTGTCTTACACATCTAAATGAATTTAATTTTTCTTTTTTTTTTAACTGCTTTTTCATTTTTAGGATGTCCTTTCGTCCACTCCTAATATATACACCCCTATGACGGCATATGATGATCTAAATGTGCCACCTATGCATGGAACGTCCTATACGAGTCCTCTTGACCAGTCTAAAGAGCTTTCCACAGACTTTTCATCTGTAGACCTCAGCTTTCTGCCTGATGACCTCAATCAAGACACTGAAGACAGGAGTGAGATACATGGGCAGCAATACCTAACTCAGTCTACGGAGGCAGACAGTGGAATTTGCCTTAACGAATCTGGTCTATATCAGCCTTGCACCCCATCAGAATGCAGAGACAATTCACAAGATGCCTCCGGTTTGTGTCCAATGCCAATCACACCTATGACTCCAATGACACCAGTGACCCCAGTAGCGGAAATCTCTGGCATAGTCCCTCAGTTGCAGTGAGTATCTATATCAGAAGTCCAAGATATTGCCGCCTTATGGCAATGACTAAATTGACCATTTCTAAATTCAAAAAAAATCTTGTGAATGGCTAAATGGGACTGAGGATCACCTGAATATAGCATCATGCTCAAATGGTGTCCTTTATTTAATATTTTATAATATAATTTTTTATCTGTGAAAATCTTAGTGATGTAGATATAATAGATATAATGCCAGCAGTGCTATACCCTGCCTACAAAACCTATTAGGTAGGCACACAACACTTTCTGCCAGACCCATCATCAGCCACCCTGGGTGGGGTATACAGTAAAGGTCTAGTCAGCCTGTCCATTGTTTTTAATGTTCTTCCTTTTAGAAATATTGTGTCTACTGTAAATTTGGCTTGTAAGCTCGATTTGAAGAAAATTGCATTGCATGCTAGAAATGCAGAATATAATCCAAAGGTGAGATTTCTTGGTATATGCTTTATTCTTTTTAACTTGACACACATAATAATAACCGTGCGAGATTTAAATGATGATGGTGAGCTGTATTTCACACTTTCTATAGAGGTTTGCTGCAGTAATAATGAGAATCAGAGAACCGAGAACAACAGCGCTCATTTTCAGCTCCGGAAAGATGGTGTGCACAGGGGCAAAAAGGTAAGTAGTTAGTTTTGCATAAAAATGTAGCTTTCACATCATCATCATCATGGATGCTTCCACTACGTACTCTGCCACCATATTGTGTCCTTTATGGTGCAGAACACTCATACTTCAGAACTTTGTAGCCTGAGCAGGACTATTCCCTTTTCAGCTCCAGATAGGAGCAAGGCAATGGTGATGCTAGGTATATGTAGAGGCTTTGCTACCCCAATCACATCATACGTATGGAGAGGGGCAGTTGGGGTCCAGGGGAGGGTGGCACCTTTTGGCCCAGCAGTCAGGCAAAGGCAAATGGTCCCTTGTCCCCTCCCTGTAACATACACACTGGCGCACATTTTACACACTCAGATTAACACACTTATGCTACAAACATACGTACATTGACACACACCTTCAAAAACAAACACGCATATTAATGCTAATACACAGTCATGTTCACACGCATACTAAAATACACACTCAAGCATTTAAATTCTAGAAAAATATGAATATCCGAGGAGGAAATGTCCCTAATGATGACGTTTTGACTGGTATGGTTTGTAAGGCTTCACTTGCCCTGGAGGATCCTGATTTCATATGTCCCCAGAGATGTCTCTGTCTGGAAGATAACGAGCCACCTAAACCTTGTGTTTAAAGTGCTGGAGAATTCTGAGCCATAACTTCCAGCTTGTTTGTTTTTTTTTTTTAATTTAGAGCGTTAGACAGCTAATATCTGCTGAGGGAATTATGGTAATAACTTTTTTGTAAAGCTATACTTACATTGACAGGGGCAACCTTGTCCGAAGTGCTTATAATCCCATGCACTGTGTATTCATACTATCTCTATTGCTTTTCTGACTATACTTCAGTGAAGAACAGTCACGGCTGGCAGCAAGAAAATATGCACGGGTAGTACAGAAACTTGGCTTCCCAGCAAAATTCCTTGACTTCAAAATCCAGAATATGGTAGGGAGCTGTGATGTGAGGTTCCCAATCAGGCTTGAGGGCCTGGTATTAACTCATCAGCAGTTTAGCAGGTGAATGTTATTTCCCTTGAATAATAATCAAATATAATTATTTAGGAATTTTCCATCTCTTTGCTTGTGCCCCTGCCTTACTTCACCCCCTAATGAACATTCTAGTCCTCTTCGCTTCCATACTCACACTCATCGTCCTTGTTTCTCTCATGGCCCTATCTCTAAAGACCTTCATTGGTGAGAAGTGGAGAATAAACCACTTTGGATTGCCCTTAAACCTCCCTAATATTTTGTCTGACATGTATGCAACATTAACCCTACATACTTAATTGATTTTGCGTTTAGGTAAAGATTAAAGGGGCCCTCCAGCCAGAAACAATACGAATGAGGCAAAATTTTGGCACAAATTGTTTCTAATGCTGCGTTTTGGAGTTTTGAAAGTGTAAATATCTACTATTTGAGACTGCATGGGGCAATACACATTAATGCTTTTGGGTTGTGTTAAAATGTATAGTGCTATAGTGGCACTTCACACTGTCCTCTCTCTTCAAACAGTTATGAACCAGAACTGTTCCCAGGCCTCATATATAGGATGGTGAAACCAAGGATCGTGCTACTTATATTTGTCTCTGGAAAAGTTGTATTGACCGGTAAAGTGCATTTATCTCTGATGTTAATTAGAGGACATGTAGATATATATTTATGCATGGACTGTGAACTATATATAAACTATGGCTACCAAGGAAATTATTAGGCAACTCCTTAAACTGTTTGTCTTCAGGGGGGACATAAATTCCCCCATATTTTGATATGCGTGAAATGCCTTAAATTTCATTGTAGATTCCAAACAAATACACTGGGATGTACGGATGCACAGCCCACCCTTCCCACCACAAAACGGTCTTTAAGGACCTGGTTCTGCCGTACCAAACTTTTAAAGACACTTGTGGTGTTGGATGTGCTACTTGTGGTGGTTACATTTTTGTTTGCTTTTTTAAAGAAATTATGTGAACATTAAGTATTTTTTCCTGTTTTTTTCCACCTAAAAAACCATTACGTATAAAAAGAGTTAGTAATTTTTGACATGGTTGTATTTTCTCTTGTAGGTGCTAAAGAACGGTCTGAAATTTACGAAGCATTCGAAAACATATATCCTATTCTTAAAGGTTTTAAGAAAACAGCATAATTTCCCTCCCTTAAAAGAAAAAGAAAGACTTGGTCTTATTTTTGTTTTGTATATACATAAATATTTTATAAAATAAAGTACATCTGTTAAACGCAGTCAAAGGACTTGTTTATGTACTAAACGAAGTGCCGGCACAATATACGATTAATTGTAAAGCAAAAAACTTTGCCAGGGTCCAATTTAGCAGCTAAATGTTGACTGCCTCTACTGTTCCTTAGGCTTTGACCATGTTGGGGGTCCGTGGGAAATGTGATTGTAGGCAGCTCAAGTTTCCTAACTTGTCTCACCTCCTGAGAAGGCGGGAATTCCATGCAGTGGGACTCTAAGGTGCTTCCCTGAAGGTTATCTTACCAAACATTGCCACCACATGTACGATCTACGTGTACACGTCCCGCTCCAAATCCCCGTTCAGCCTATGAACTAAATTGAAAATGAGGTATAACTTGTGCCATTCGCTAAGAAGTTCTAAAACCAACTAATTCATTGCAGGTCCTTTTCCAGAGTTGGGTGAGCTTTTGTGAAACTGTTAGAAGAAGATGGGTGTCCACTAATGTGAAGAGGTAACTTTAAACAATGCAACCCGGTAAAAGCGTTACTAAACCTTTGCCCAGAAGGTGGCAGCTCAGGATTAGAAAAGCAATGTTCTGTATTGTTATGGATGCCTGAGTGTTGTATGTACGTACGTATGTCTGTGTGTGCATGAGAGACAAAACCTTCTGATGTTACATTCACTAAATACTTGTAAGCAGTGTAGCCATAGTGCGATGTGAAATAGTCTCCCCCTGCATGCGATATGGTCTCCTGAGCTAGGGCCAAATGCTTGAATGGGTATTTTGTACAATATACAGTTACTGGCCCTTCCAGTGGATGGATACAAATATAGATGGGTATTTTGAATCTATACCGTGTCTATAGAAAATACATTTTGGGAATCTGTTTGAAAAGGTTTGGGGAACTGTTGGTTAGGACATCTGCCACATGAATCCGGAGCACACTGGTATATGTGGTCCCAAAGCATTGATCCTTAATGAGATGTTAGGGTATATATGTATAGGAAGCGGTGCAGCTGTGGCCCTTGTCAGATCCCAAATACAGTTCATGCGCCGTTATGATTGGCCCTAAAATGTTTAGGCTTCCTACATGTACACCTCGCTGTGCGGCTTTTAACCCACGCCCTAACCTCCATGAGTTCTAACTGACAAAAACAAGAATACGCATGCTTCAAACGGCTAGGGGTTACCGCTGCTGTCGCCATAGGATTGTTATTGATAGTAAGAAATACTTTCCGCATGGTTGCGATGTTAGCGCCATCACAGAACTATTTCCGGCGCCATCAACCATACAGGGGGGTAAATAACGTGTCCACTTCCCCCTGGCAGCATGTGACTATATATATATATACCGTAATTTTAATATGTAGGTGTTTGTTTACGTGTAATAAGCTTGTAGTTGCATTACACGTAAAGCCAACACATGACTCATGTTATTACAAGCCATAAGTCCCTCTATTAAAGTTTATTTCCTCCTTCAGAAGGGGCCCAGACACCCCCAGAAGGACGTTACTGACTGAAATGGGGCGCATTTAGTCAATTTAAAGGCAAATGTGAGGCAGGCCCTTTAGCTTGTTTCGTAGCTACGTCTGCCGTTGCCCGCTCTCTACCAGCAGGTGTGCCCACGCCCCCTTTCCCGACGTGCATTTCCTTAAAAACAAACTCCCACGTGACAGCCGGTGAGAAGAAGCTGTCATGGCGTTTCCCAGTGGAAAGGCGACCCGGACCTGGCACGAGCTAGCTGTCAGCGGTGGCAACGGGAGCCCCCGGCGGGGCACCGAGCTAGTGGATTCGGTAGATGACGCCGAGGGGCTGTATGTGGCCGTGGAGCGGTGCCCGCTGTGTAACACAACCCGCCGCAGGCTGACCTGCGCCAAGTGCGTCCAGAGCGGGGACTTTGTCTTCTTTGACGGGCGGGACACGGAAAGGTAATCCGAGGAGGGATTGTGCCTGGTGAGGTCTGGCAGCTGATGGGACTTGTAGTCCGGCAGCAGCCGAAGGGCCTCCGATGCTCTGTAATCCCTGAAAAAGCATCGGGTTTCAGCGCGCCTCTCCTCCCGTCACCCGTAACTACTGCTATGATGTCAGAGCCTGTGCCGGACATCGCCAAATGTTAGTGACGTCAAAACAAATGGTCTAGAATGTTTGTAAATACGGGGGATGTTTAGGATATTTGCTCACGGGTGTATAGCAAACAATTATTTAGTATGATAACCAGATACCTTGGGTGCCCGGGGGTGAGACAGTCGGTATGTATGATGATTTGTGTCCCTGATTGAGATCTGAGCGCTGTTTTAGTTGTGCGCATGCTGTTATATTTGTAAACAAAGAAATTAAACACGTGCCAACATGCACAAACACATACGCGTGCTGACACGCACACACACACACATCAACTTTATACTCCTAAGCTTGCGAGCCGGGCCCTTTTAATGTATCCATTCCTTTTAGTCGGTCAGTTCTGGTTTTCTTGCACCCCTTTGAATGGACGGACTGTAAGAAGCGCTGCGTGAATTGTTGGGCTATATAAATGTTAATATGGTACTGAGAATGGCGCTCATTAATTATAACTCACACACGTGCAGCTTCGCTCCATTTAATTCCATGTCCTTAGTGAGGGTCCCTCTTTTGGATGATGGTGTGTGTTCTGTACTGACTAGCGTGTAGGTGCCAGGCCTAGCAGCAGAAAAATACCCTTTTGAAGCACAGATTTGCCTTATTGCGCTGTCCGGAGTGTTTGTGTGGCTCATGGGCAGTGTGTGTATGTAAGTGTGTCTGTGTGGTTACTCTGTAATGGCCGGCTGGTGACACTTGGATGTGTCTGTTGTTCTTGGCAGTTTGTTTTGCCAGCCGAGGCAGGAAGTGATGTGCACGTTAATGATTAAGAACCTTGTTGCTTTTATCCTGCTAGACCTCATTCCATGACATCACTATTTCCTGTTTCCCTCCCTAGTATAACAAACATTCAGAAATGTCCTTTATATAAATGATACGTGTTTAGCTATTGTGAAGTATTTATGATATTTATACTTTAGACATGTAAACATAATATGTTATATATAAAGAGCTTGGCATGTCATGAGTAAATGTATATACCCCTCTGGGGCAGAGTAAGGTTTGTAATCCCAATCCCCCATCCAAGTCTCCTGTTACTCCTCGTCTTAAGTTTATGGTTCGAAAATATATATTTTAAGATAATTCCTGCGCTTTCTGGGACCAGTAATGTAACCTCTGCGTTGCGTCTGGCGGCAGGGGATCGGGATTGAACCCAGGGTTTTCCTGTTCTATGATCGGCTCAATTGAGTTAATTTAAAGACGCAACATACATATTGTTATATTTATGATGCGCTGGAACTAAGCGCAGAACGCTGATCTCGACAGCGTCTCCATCTATATACATTTCGTTAAAACAGGTCCAGCATTAATCTGGACGCCCACTAAAAAAAACTTTTTGCTAGAATTATGACACTGTAATGTTGTTGTTTTTTTATTTATGTGAAATAATTAGTTTGTTTATTTCTACTGGTTATTTAACCCTTACTGTTCTTTTTCTGAGAAAAATTAGAATTCTGTTGCCAAATTTATAGAGCATAGAGCATTTTAAATACGCAATCTGTATAGCAGCTGCCTTTCACTAATCGGACCGTGGCGGCTTGGATTATGGTCTGAGTGATATAGTTTAATAGACGGCCTGTGCGTTTCTGTTAGCTGTTGGTATCCATGACAGTTCCAGAAACCTTAATTGGAAGGTTATATGGTCGTACTGCTCGTGTATTTCCCTTCATTATTCATCAGCAAGCGCAGAGACCTTTCAGTAACAGCCCTATGAGCATCCATGACTTCCCGAGCCTTGTCATGGAATCCTATGTCCTAAGAAGAGAAACTTTTCCTGTCCCTGTTTAAAGGAAAGCGGAGTGAAAGAAACATTAAATGTGGAGGGCCTATGTGACCGAGGGGCCTATGTGACAGAGTATAAATACCCACAACAAAGGCATTTGTAGGAGTGCAGGCTGTTTTTGGAAGCCTGAATTTAAAGTTTTACTTCGCTGATGGTGGTAGATAGGAACTTCTAGCAGAAGTTGTAGTTAATACAGTGAGGGGATTTAACCATGCATGACAGGCAAAAGGCTATGCCAAACATAAAACAAGGCCAAAATGAACACTTGGGATGAAAAATGTCAGAAGACCTTTAGTCAAATGCTTTCTCTCTCCTATTTCAAGAGAACATTTCTGTCTAGTTCTGTGTTTCTAATATATGGGACTCGTACCGCTGCCATGTATTTAGTAGTCAGAGAGTCGCTAGAGGTAAACGGTTTGGTGGTTTAGAGAAGCCTTCTGAGCTTTTACTGCCGGAGCTTTGGGCCACTATATCGTTTGGTTGTAACGGTGAATCCGCTTCTACTTCTTCCTCATTATCCCAACAAAAATGTCTGCCTGATGAGAGGTTGGATCTGTAGAGACTCTGCGTAACTAACCAGGGTTTGATCTCTTCCAGGTTTGCAGACAAGAAGGAAAGATTAATCCACCTGAGAGAGACACAGATGGACTTCCAGAAACAGTAAGCAATCTGCCGTCCGTTTTCATTTGTGTTTCACGGGAGCCAAATAAATCATTATAACAACAAATGAATACTGGGTGTTAGTATCCACAGGGGTCACATTGGGCAAGACGGATACCAGATTAGAACATCATCTGCGTTCTGAAAGCCACACGGCTAGTTTCCAGCTTTAATCCAATATAGTCTGAAATGATGTAAGTCGAATCTGACGCAGAAACTAATGATGTAGTTGGTGTTCTGATCTTGACCAGCCAGGTATGTTAGACGGTAGAAGTAACCATTCTTAAAATGTTTAATGAACCACACTTATAGTACGAAACATGAAACACATTGACATGCGGAACATTCGCTTACATGTCTGCAGTGACTTGGTTATGATATTTAAAGAAACCCCTATATGATATGGTCTACCTGTTTTCCCTATCGGCGCTGTTCCACATACTATCCCCAAATCTAACACTAAATCCAACAGTACAAACAGGATTCCCCCTACTGCCCAATCCCCTCCTAGAAAAAACTATTTAATTGAGCACGTTTTGCATCATTCACAATTTGTGTTACATGACACAAAGGTAGGTCGGCAATAGGTTGGAGCCACATGAGCTTCTTAACATGTTCTGTGTTTTTTATGTGATTAGTGCTTCCGATGAAAGAATAAAATAGATCTGCTTTACTTTATTTGCCTTGTATACGAGGGAATGCAATTAACAGGAACAAAAAGCTGTATAACTATTTTTTCTTTCTTATTTTAACAGAGTTGCAAAAGCTATAGAAGGAAAGATGATTGCTGATGAGCTGGTAATTGTCCTTTTTAAATACTTCTTATATGCAGTATATATATATATATATATATATATATATAATATGGGGTTTTCGATATCTTTGGGTACTTTATATTATACAGACTCTTTCCTGCTTCACACGTAACTCTCGTTATATTGCCTACGATTAATTTGACATTCATGCTGTTTATGTGTTTGTGTAGCAAGCTGGTAGGTATATCGTGCATTGGTTGAAACAATCATTCTAGAAATCTTTGCATCAGTTAGTGCCTACAGCAGGGGTTTCCAACATGTGGCCCTTCAGCAGCTGGAGGGCCGCTGGTTGGACACCCCTGACCTACAGTAAAGGGATACCACTAGCACTTGGGATGTAACCCAGTCCTTGCTTCCCCCCGATTGAGTGTTCATCACCATATGCTCCACTCTGTTTAATGCCCATATCTCTGTGCTTTAAAAATAAACATTTTTGTCCCTTCTATCACAGAAATGGAAGATAATGTCTTGTAAAATGAGGATTGAGCAACTGAAGCAAAGCATATGGAATGGAAAGGAGGAGATTACAAAGAGTAGGTAAAGGGGTTGGACAGAGCATTATGGTGAAAGCACCAGGTTGGGATTTATTCACTAAATTGTGCTTTTAATTCCTTGACATCAGTATACATTATGAAGGGCCATCCCCAATAAGCTTTTATTGCAGGTAAAGCTTGGCTTGCCCTGTGATAGTTTTGTTAAAGTAGCGATATTTCTCCTCACACATTGAGTTGTGCTAGGTTAGTTCCTGCTGTAGAAGCTCACCAGTATTGGCCCTTCACAATAGATAATTGAAAAAGTTGAAACTCTCCTACAAACTCTTCATTTAGTGAACAAACCCTAGTTAGCTGGGCAAAGATCGCCCCTAATAAATATTTAGTTTGCCCTCATAAGATCTTCTAAAAAGTTGATCGGTGTTGAGGAGGAGGTCATTGTCTTTTGGCTAAATGTTTTACTTCAGCATCTGTAACTGTGCCCATTTCCAGTCATTGAGGTCATGCGATCACTCTCTCCTATTGAGCAGTCTGTGCCGTTGGCACGCTAGGGTTTTTAACAGGACAATGTTTTGGTAAATAGGATGGGGATAGACCACCCTGCTGAGTATATCACATTGAAACGTCCAGCAGAGCATAGGGGGTCACGTCAAAAAACAAAAAAAAGTGCATAATGTACAGTTGGGCTGCAGCTAGAGAACCTTGGGTTGGATACACATATCCTAATCTACTGGAGCCACAAGTCTTGACCATGAGTTGTTTTATTGAACAATATTTGATTTCTTTTTGTTTAATGTAAAGATTCAGAGCTGCTTCTAAAGTTCAAAGAAGAAAACCAAAAGCTTTATCGGAGAGCTCAGTGGCATCAGGAGAAAAAGGAGAAAATTCAGAGACGGACCTGCAAACTTGGCGATGTTGTGGAGAAAAGGAAAAGTGTGCTGCTAAGTAGACACGGGGAGCTGGCCACTCTACGGAGATCGCACATTCTGGAGTTAACATCTGTTATCTTCCCCATTGGAGAGGTCAAAAATGTCACCAGGTAACCTAGTTTTAGACTGTTTCACTTTGTGTAAATCTCTATAAATACACATTCCTTATTATCAATGTTCCCAAGCTCATAGGACTGATGTAAAGATGTAACATCAGGGTCCTAGAAGCGGCTAAAGCTTGTATTTTGGAATGAAAGGTTGATGCGTAGATAATTGGACCATACATGCACGTATATTCCATTCAGCATTGCAAGAAAATCGTCGTAGTGCAAATAAATCCCACATATGTGACTTGGAGTGTTGACATTGATGTGTAAACACTTGTTAACATATCATCCGCCAGGTGGCGACGTGGAAATACAGGCTCTCGGTTTGCAAGGTGATTGTGGCAGAGAGTGACTATTGGTGTATCTCTATTTGATAAAGTCTGTCTTGCTCTGTGGAATTGAGAATTTATACATTTTATTTTGTGAGGTTTGATTGAGACAGGAGCGTGATGAGTAGGTAATAAACCGCACTCGATATCCCCGATTTCCCTTGTTTGGCTTACTTGGAAAGGTCCCTTTGACTCTACTCTGCTCCCTCTACACTTCCTAAAGGAGTTTAAAATCATGGCGATCTTGCATATGCCAGCCATCTGTAACAGTTGGCTTCTACCAGTCTCTCTCTTCAGACATCATGGCAGACATCATTTTGTTTTGGGCTATGCTTTGGTAAACTGAATCGCTACTTTTGTATTTTATTTTTTAAATCCAGGGATCCTGCAGATGGTGTATCCGACATGGATAACGCAATGACCTCTAGCACTGTGAGCAAACTGGCAGAGGCCAGGAGAACCACGTACCTGTCAGGACGATGGGTCTGTGATGACCACAACGGAGACACCAGCATTAGCATTGCTGGTCCGTGGATCACTCTGCCAAATAACGGTGACTACTCTGCTTATTACAACTGGGTAGAAGAAAAGAAAACACAAGGACCTGGTAATGCTATTTAATGTCTGACATCTTCATTTTTTGACACAGGTCTTCTGTGTAGACCAATAAAATGTTTGTTTGTTTTTCTTGTGTGTAGATATGGAGCACAATAATCCTGCTTATACAATAAGTGCTGCATTATGCTATGCAACTCAGCTTGTCAACACGTTGTCGCATATATTAAACGTGAACCTTCCAAGAAAACTTCATACTAGGTAAATAAATTGATCTGGTTTAGTTTTGGGAATGTGGCCAAGGTAGCTGTGAAAAAATCCCATTCCCTACAGAGTATCTCATACGCCATAATGGTTTATAAAACACCAATAGTCATCTTTTTCTAAATCTACACATTGCGATAACCAAAAGTGTTTTTATTGTGTTCTCTTCCTGGACCAGATAAAATATTGCTGAAGAGAAAGAACTCGTACCTAAGTAATCATATTACTGAATAGAGTGGAGATAGTAAAATATGTTCTCTCGGTCAGGCTCCTATAAATGTATTTACCATAACTTTACGTCACATTCCACTAGTATCTGATTGGGGTATAATATAATTCTGGGGTGTTTTTGTTTCATTATTAGCGAGTTTTGTGGCGAGAATCCAAACAGGTGGAAGTTTAACCGCTCTGTGAATAAACTGAACTCCAACATCCTCTATCTCTGTTTTTCTCAGGTATGTCTCGTTCAGCACGTTAAGAAAAGGTGTGTTTTATGATTTAAAACTGTAGCATAACAAGCAATAGCATGGAACACATTTATACAGAACCTAGAATGGCCCTTTGTCCATCAGGAGAGTCCAGTTATCGGGCCCTTCAAGCTGTAATTTACTTACTCGGATGGGGTAGGACTGCCTGTCTAGTCCTCTGCCAGCAGGTACCTTGGTTTGAACGGTATTGACAAGGACTTTACTTCTTTCCTCTGCAGCACGTGGATTTGGATCTCCTCCATCCCCTGCATACACTCAGGAATCTAATGTATTTGGTTAGTGCGGACAGTAGAAACCTGGGCAGGTAAGAGCATCGCGGCTCGTGTCATTTCCACTTCGTCTGTGTAAGGGCTGTTATATTTGGCAATCAGGGCAGTATTGTGTATATAGTAACGTGTGTCACTTGTCTTTTTCTGGGGCAGAAATGTATAATTTAGTAATAAAGAGGTGTCTGGTATGTATGCATGCCTCATAATATTTCAGAAAGAAATATAGGAAAGTACAGTGTTTGGCACATGCCATGCATGCATATTTAAAGGTCTTTTTTGTACATTCAAGATTTGTAATGGTGGTTGCAGGTCCGGTCCATTCGAAGTCAGTGCAGAGCTGGAAGATTCCATGGAGTTTGTAGATCCGAGTGGACCTGGTGAGACAGATGAAAGCGGAGATGAACACATAAGTGACGAAGAGACTGATTTAGGGACCGACTGGGAGAATCTGCCAAGTCCTAAATTTTGTGATATTCCCTCCCAAGCTGTGGAACCGATGGAGAGCGAGAGCACACTCTTGTCCCAGCCCATTGCAAATAGTAGCACCGGAGGCATGATCTCCTCCGCTGCAGCTTCTGTCACCTCCTGGTTTAAGGCATACACTGGGCATCGTTAGTGCTTACTACTGATTTACCATTTTACGCATACTTAGCTATAAAGGTTCGCCGAGTTAAAGAATAAATCTTTATATACAAAATAGCCATGGAAAGGTGGTTACTGCTGCCTTTCTTCTTTTAATGTATTTCAGAAGCATCACACAGTAATTCCTCAAACTGTATGTGAACAATATTGGTATTTCATCACTGTCTAGAGCGAGGAGAGCTGCCTTCTACAGATAATAGGACTGAAGCCGTAGCCTGGACACTAATCTGACTCGAGAGAGCCCTGCCAGCTTCCCAGGATTAAACAACAAGTGGGCTACTGCGTTATTTGTGGTTATTAGAGCCCCCCATACTACAGGGATTTCTGCACGTGTACACTGGTATTTGTTTTTAAGACAGGACCTGTTACTAAGAGGAGATACTGTAGCGGTTTTACGAAGACAGTGAGATAGCGGGTCACCCTACCATCGTGCTTAAGCACTAGCAGCCAAGTTACAAAAGCAAGCTTCCTGGAACTAAGTATTTGCATTATCAGACAAGTGAAGGGTTAATACGACTGAGCAGTCTTTACTGAAGGTGTGTGATGCACTTCTAATACACAAGTCAAGGGTTAATACGACTGAGCAGTCTTTACTGCACTTCTAGTACACTGCTGCTTGCGACTGCATGCCACCGAAGCTAGCGAGCTGCGGGTAACACCATACATTAAACCTGCCTCAAAAAAAAAAAATCCATAAATGGTTAATCTCGAGGCAATGCCCACATGTTGTTTTAAATCTATTCATTTCAATATATTTGTCTGTTAATAAACAGTTTGCATTTTTAACGAATATTAATGTATAACAATGCTGGCTCACACAATGTAAGTGACACTCGGGAGGTGGGGGACTTACATTAATAAGGAACGTCTATTAAAATGTTAAAGGAAAATTTGCTGTGCCCGACGGCCCCACCAAAGAATGCATATTAAAGTACGTCCATTCGTTAAAGCGATGGGCTTATAGCTGCCCTCCTACATGCTATCAATTCCTGCCGCTGGTTGGCTGTTGGGGTTGTAGTTTCACCTGCCCAATGTGATGATGAATTATGAAGCACCAAACCTGACGGCTCGTCCTGTAAAAATTCAGTAGACCCGGCTTAACGTATGGCTCAGTCGAATTGTATGAAGTTGGCTCCTATTATACAGGAGCAAGGGGACTCTAGCAGATAAGACTAGAGCTTTGTTGCCATCACCACTTGTTTATTGATAGGATACTGGTATTTAAATACTATTCGCGTCCCGACTCGCTACACTATGGTTCAGCATTTCTTGGCCCCCAGTTAGCTGCTTGATTTCACTGCTGATGCATTCCACATGAGGGGGGGGGCGGAACAGCTACATCTAAGCATTTTCTTCATCGAACGTTACAGTAAAAAACTTCATTCCCTGTACTATTAGGACACCGGTAATGTGTATTTAACCTTATCTCCAGTACTGGGAATGTATGCATTAACATTATACTCTTACAATGTTCAGGGGATATGATAACCCCGCCAGTAGTGCCACGAGGTAACTGGACCCAATTCTGTCAAGTTTGCAATATAACACCTGTCTAACAGACAAGCACCTGCTAAATCATTCACGGGAAGACAAGGCTTTGGGTTTCTTCTTAATGGCCTTTTATTACACAATATTATGACAAAAGAAACAAGCAAACCTAAAATAACCTATTAGCATATTTATAGATGGCATGCCAGAGATCCGATCATGCAATGGGAACCAAAATACAGATGCTGACAGTATTAAAAGGCATAGTCGCTAGGCCCACTCCTTCCACAATGCCCAGGAACACAGTCACATATTACACACATAGTACCCAAATCCCACATACAAAACCCTGAACATGTTACGTGGTGTTCAGACGCTCTCCATCTATGCCCATGTGCACTTTGAAAGCTTATCCCACCAGGGCGATGAATCTGATAACAGGGGGCTTCCACTAAAAAATAAAAATCACAACCCAAAATGTGAACCTCACTGTGGTAAGGCCTGCCCGGCAAGCGTTTATTTAGTGCAGTAGACCCCATCAAAATTAGACAAAAAAAAAAAAAAACACAAAACATTCCATTCTATAAATAATACAGAGCCCCGTTGCTTGTACACGGCCAGCAAGCCCCTGGTGGCATAATGAATATCACACTACCAAGTCACAGAGGTGAGGTTCTCAAGGTGAAGGGTGGGAGATATATATATATATAAACTTCCCATCATTGTTTTCTTTCATATCCAGAGACTTGTGCATTAAGTGGAATTACTGTAAGTACTTCAGATTCTATTTCAGTCTGGCAGTACCAGCGACATGTCTATCAAGCCACAAAGACAACCACACCGATGCCACATCACGGCTACTTTAAAATATTTAAAAACCACATACAGACAGGGTCACAATTTGACAGGAGTGAGATTTAAAATGGCACATACTAATATAATAAAACCAAACATTTCCTTTATAAACTTGCTGTGAAGAAGAAGGCATCTTCTGGGAAACCTAAATATATATCACAAAACATAATATGTATGCATAATTGTTTTCTTGTTTGACTACATTTGAATATACGGTATTCCTATCTGCTTTTTCCTTTTTCAACAGTCACGTAGGGATCTACTTCTATACCACAGGCAGTTATTTCTTTGGAAAAAAGCTACACCAAATCAGAAGAAAAAAAAAACCAAAAAAAAAAAAAAAACAGGGCCAGAACTATAAAAGATTTTTGAAACCCCAACAGCATCAATTCCTCCCAGATTAGGTTCCCTCCGGGGATTCTGGCGACATCCTGGCCTACAGAGAAGATGCCCGTTTCAATTAACTCCATGAGCGTGAAAATGCATTAAATGATTTAATTAAGATGGCCAACCCGTAGAAACTCATCAGAGCAATGCAAATAACATACAAGGGTCATTTTTATTCCATAGTTTAGCGTCACATATTGAATGAGTTTTAGTAATGATAGATAATCCATGTTATTGCGTTCCTATAACACCTTGCATGATTCCATATGCATCAATTTAACCAGGTTCCGGGGCACAGCAAAGGAATGCCTTCTTGTTTGGCGATACACACTGGGAAGTGGAGGGGTTCAGGGGCGCCACAAACAGCAGCACTGAGCTTACACTCCGATCCAGATCTTACGCTGCAGGTTTGCACACAGACGTATACTTCAGGAAAAATACAGGCTGCTAGCCCCGACCTACCAACACCAAATCAGAGCCACGTTATGTTACAGATTTCATTTTTGGGCGGTTTTTTCTTTTTTTTTTTTTAAATATGCAACATTTTTATATTTTTAATTACTTAACTGTAGAGCACAAACCAATCTTTATAAACCTGTCCCAAGTTTATCCTCAGTTTCTTTTCCAGAGATAAACAAACACCAAACATAAAACTTGGAACCATGTGCTACATAAAAAAAGAGCTTAACGCACTTTTTTTATTATTATTATTACTTCAAAACCAAATGAAAGTTAGATTTAGAAAGCACATTTTTATTGAAGTAAAGCCAGACAATGTTCTCCTTACGCTCTGTCACAACACAATAAGTCACCTCACGCTTGTCACAGTATTTCAGACACCAGCTCTGGTCTGATTGTTATCCAGTTAAACCAATAGCTCCTTTAACTGCTTCAAGCAATATATATATGTATTTAGATTCTCGTTTTTAGAAACAATATTCTACAAGATATACAGATGTAACCACTGGAGTTCTGGTGGTCTGTGCACAATGAACTGCTTCGCGTTTAACTCCAGCTCAACGCAAAAAAAAAAAAAACAAAAAAAAAATTAATAAAGACATTTAAAAAAAATAGGATGGAAAAAGACACACGCCGTCACACAACCACACACACATACCGTTAGCCACGAGAACTACATAGCCACATTGAAGATTACACTGCATCAGCTAGCAACAGATCTTATATACACACACCTAATTATATTTACATAAAAAGGGCTAAACAGCCAGTTAAAGTGAAAGGTAAAGGCTCTGTTTCTTAAATTATGTGCAGTTTCGCAGCCCTGCAAAAATATGATTATGTACAATGTAAACAAGCACAGGGCATGAAAATCCATTCCACGAACGTCACTGGTCCTCTTCCGACTCAGATTTCTTGCAGATGCTTCTGTTTAGGGTGTGACAAGCCGGCACCCAACGATTGTCATGAAGACCAACTTTACAGCCACGGCTCTCTTTAGGGGACATGTGACAGCACATCCAATAACCAGGCCCGTAGGGTAAAGCTTGGCAGTAAGGTTTGGGGTGCCACCAGCACAGAGACACATCCCCTTTCACATACTTTTTCTTGCACTGCTTGCAAGGGTCATCTTTGTAGCGTGGGTCGCGAACCCACAGAGAATCTGACGGTCTGATGTCATAGTGTTCGATGATAAATTTGAAGTAACAGGAGGTACATTTTAGAGCTGCCAGGGTTCTAGTAGGTAGAAACCTGAAGATCTTCACTAAAATGTGGTGTGGCAATAAAATAATGTATTGCTGAGGCTCCAAGAGCTGCTGGATTTTAAAGCGGGCTTCCAAGAAATCTTGAGACACTGTTTTTTTAAGAGAGGAGGTGTCAAGTACCTGAGATACACTTCCAAGTGAAGATATAGAATCAGACTGTGCAATCAGCAAGCTATTCCGTATACACAGAGTATTGTCAAAAGCATTTTCCGTCTGGAGCTCTGCCAGTAACTTTACTTCGCAATTACTTTCTATATGTGCATGGTTTTGAAAGGTCTGATCACGCTGGAAAAATAACGTCCCTGGGCTTGGGTCGCATGTTACAGGTTTGTTTGGTTTGCATCCAATTGCTTGATCTCCTAATGTATGCATCGATACATCTCCAGCCTTCATAACCGGGTCAGAAAAATCACAGAAACCCAAAACATTCTCATTCACAGCTCTGTGACAAGTATTCGGCATTGCGGGCAGTTCTTGGGCCACAGAAGATGAATATTTACAAGGATCCACTATCTTGGCATCAGCAGTAGTTCTAATTTTGAAAACGGTTTCCCCAACAAGCTCCAGACCCTCTTCCCCAGCATAAAGATCTTCTTCAGGCGGGATATGTTCTTCCCGAGGATGAACTTGAGCACAATTTCCAAATGATTTCACAAGAAAACTTCCATCCTTATTTTGCAGCATACTTTCTTCCATTAGTGGAGGATCCATGCTTTCCTCCATGTCACTTTGTGCAGCAGATAAATTCAGAGAACCATTAATATCGGACTGAGGGCCACTTGTAAGCAGCATCCTCCCAACGTTCCTTCTGAAGCTGTTGCTCCTAGAAAGCCCACCTGAGTCGCGCTCACTTTGGTGCCTCAAGCACTCATACTCCAGTTTTGCAACCATTTCTAAGACGCATACTGACTCTTGTTTGGTCTTATCTGAACTGTCTGTGTCCAATATCTCCTCGGAGGCTCCGAGAGGCAGTGACATAGGACCTGGGAGGGAACATTTTGAAGCTCCAAGTCTTGAAGCATGGTGGGTGGTGAGAGATTTAGCACAGTCAGAAATTAATGCACTTGCCCTTTGTTCTAAGGAAGCCACTATCTCTATCACAGAAAGAGGCCTACCTGTAATAATTCCATCACAATCTGTGGCGCAGTTAATCGAACAGTTTTCAACTCCATGTGGGTAAGGTTCAGACAAGAAGTATTTTTGACGGACTTCCTGCATTTTTTCCAGTTGATTCTTCACTTTCTTTAGATCCACGGATTTTTTCCTCCTTTTAGCTGCTCTGCCATTCATATCACCAGTGCATTTTATTTTCATTGAGCTATTGCGATCATTGCTGTAATGGTGAGCTGCAAAGAAGGCAATTTTTTCTTTTGTGTTTCCAGGTTTGATAATGGCACATATATCCAGAGGGCCATCCTCGTCCTCCTCCTCCTCCTCCACGCCCGGGTGTACTGCTGCAGACTGAACATTCTTTGTTCTGACCTCAAAGCCATTCGTAGGGCCCGCCGCTGCCGTATTGCACATAGTATTCTGGGAAATTGCCCCAAGTGGTCTGCGGGGTTGTTCGTTAGAAGAGCCATTTCTGGGCGAGCCTTTACATTTCTCTTCCTTGGCAGAACTCTGGTTGTTGAGATGCATGCCTCGATTGGATCGGATTTCTATAGGGGATTCTCTTTTCTGCAACTTATGATACAGCTCCAGATGTGTTCCAGAAAGCCTGAAATGGGAAAATAAAATTAACTTTGTGCTAAGCAATCTGAGAACGTAAAGCAACATGTTAATTTCTGGCGTGAAAAAGTACTCCTGTAATACAAAAGGAACAGAGAGGTAAATAAAATATACTAGAAAACAGTATTGGTCTTTGGTTTTTAGAACATCTTTTGTCCCCTTTTACATTTATGTAAATGGATCGGTCTATCACTTGCAAGTTTTTATTTTCAGAAGGATCGCTTGCTTATACTAGGGTGCGAGATATTGCTGAGCACCCGGCGTCCGATTGATACTCTGCATTCAGAAGTGTTTTGTTTTTTTTGCTTCCCAATATAAATATGTCTGCTTTTGACCAAAATGTGCACCGACATTATGACTTACCACTTAACATGTTGGCAGGTAAAGGAGGAAGGGTCCGGTGGTTCCCTGTGGAGGCCGGTTCTGCAGGAACTCATCCTACCAGCCTGCACATGGCGCACCGTCACAGCCAGTCCATTCTGTGTCTGCGTGTGCTTCACCTATTAAGAGGAGGGAAAGTAATAAAAAAAAAAAAAATGAAAGAACAAAACAGTATCCAGCGAATCAGACTGTTTGGTGAATCCCATCTTTAGCCATAAGATGCCAAGTTTTTAGGCGCCGACACTGGGAACCTTTCGATAGCCTAGAATACTACTACCACCAACTCATATGAAGTTATGCAGTACTAGCTTAGACCTTATTGCAGGAGATGCACTCTGTGGGCCCTTCACTCCAAAACGCACACAGACAAAAGCAGATTTTCATGTCAAATCTCCCGCAAACTCTTTGGTTAGCAGATACACCTCAAATGGGTTCGGATAAATGAAAGCAGACCCGTCACTTCCAGCAAAGCCTTCATTTTATAGTTCAGTGTCCTTAATGTTTCATTCACAGATTTAATACACAACAGACACACAAATATATAAATATATGTACTGCCACGTATGCAATAAGTGTCCATGACCCATAAAGTCGACAAACTATCCATAAAGACGCCGGCCGCTTCCTAAATAATACTATTCCATGCACACAATCTGATGTCCCGGTACTATTTAGCAAGTATTACCGCAAGAAGAGATCTCATCAGTTCTGGTCTATAACTACTTCGGCATCAGTTGTCTATACTTAGGGTCAGGCACAAAACTGCAGTCCTTGGGCATATTTTTTTGTTGTACAATTCACAAAATTGCCCCCATAAATTGCATGCCATATGGGACCTGTAGCTACACGTGATGGGACAGCTCACCTGAAACACACTAAACATACTGGATTATACACAATTTATTTGGTCAAACATCATACAAGTCTAGCTACCAACTAAGCAACTATACCGGCTCCCGTATCTTACTATATAAACCACCCAGTTGGGATGGGCATCGCAAAATGCATCTTATGTTTCTTTATCATCCCACCTGTATTAATGTAGCATAACTAATATGTTATAGCCACATCGGTATGTATGGACACCATTTGTCATCACCCCCCACCTCTTTCTGTAGCCCCTTCATTTTTTCTTTAAAATAAAATCTATTCCATCAATAAGGTGTTAATCCCACTATGCTGGATTAAACCATGCTATACCTGAACATCACATTGGAAACAATCCCTATACTGTTTACTTGTTAGTTTGCTCTTGACAAGCATTTGTTTTGAAAAACAGAAGTGGCCATCACAAGATACTACAGCAAAAAAATAAATAAAAAAAAACCACGTGCGCAGGCACACACACTCAGTGTCATGGAAATGTGAAACTACTGACATATTTCAGCAACGAAGAGCTTTCGTTGTCAGGCGAGAGCACGTTAATCCGTGAGCTTCACACAGGGACCACGTCAACCGATTGTAATTCTACTTTAGCAATTAGGAAACACTTTTTGTGCTTAAAGGGAGATAAAAAGTTAGTTTGCTAGCAGCACATTTCTTTACAGCATAGCTGGGAGAGAAGAGGGAAAGGTGTTAAAAAATAAATAAAGAGAAGAGTGGCGAAGGACTTGTACCAATTTACCAACACTAGAAGCACGCTGACTAATATCCAAGTATCTGTACTGACACGACTTATCAGCCACAAAACAGAAAGCTGCGGAAGCCTATCACAACACACAAACCAAACGCAAATTACAGTGTCGCTTTTTATCTAATGTGGCTCGTGAGCGAGTGTACTTACACCCCCCCCACCCCCAGGGTAACCGCAGGCGCACATATTCCCAGAGCTTAGGCATCCGTAACCTGCTCGCCTGTAGTCTTCTACACCAGTACCGCGGCTACCATAATCAGAGATTTGTGCCAATTTCATTCTAATAAACCAACTAAAGGGCTGGAAACAGAAGGCATCAGAACTTATCAAACGCTTATTATAAGCAATTTCCCTTTACGAGGTTCCCAAGTAATAAACGCGCAGTCCGGTGCAGGCTGGGTCCGTGTTATTATTTGCACGTATAATCTCTGCCAAAGAACATACGCACTGTATTCAGAACAATCAGCTTTATTTTCATGGCAGCAGAGCTTTCAGCCAAATAAAATGGGTGGATACCACATTAAACAATCTTGGAATCTGCTAATAGAATATAGGAAAAAATGACTAATGTCGACAGGCTCTTCACATCGCAATCTTACAGCATTAACGTTTCAGGGACTTGTTTGTACGCCGGGTCATCTTGGGATGTCTAGGCTTGTTTGTCATTCATGAAAATATTTACTGAAGGCTTAAAACAAACATAAGTGATACCGTATGGGATTTGCTTTGTAATAGTCATATATTTTTGATTCATTCACAGCGCTCTCTAAAGTCGTTCCTGGGATGACAGTATTAAGGGGGACAGGAACGTGCCATAATTTGATTGTCTGCATAATTTCTTTTGCTTTAAACATTGCCTTTTTTGGGGGGTGGGGGGGTTGGACTATACAAAACAAAAAGGGTGTTTCAGGGGTGAACTTGTGAACCTTGACAGCAGGTTTACTGCTTACGTCAAAAGGTTTTATTATGCAATTTCAAGTAAGATACATGTGCCACGCAAGATATTATGGCGTTGGAAGAGTAATGAATAATCTTAGGTGAACTCTGGGACCTACAAAAATAAATGGGAAGTCTTCCAGAGAGGAATGCTCCATTCTAACACAGGTAACATTCTCAAACACTAAAAACAACTACATAAAGATGGTGATTCAGCATGTTCTGCTTCTGTTATGGACTTTAATATCTCAGCTTAAAAGCTGAAGAGTAAGAACTGAACATCTGAGTGCATAATAAAAGAGCAGGGTGTGGTAGAATTGCAATCTACAGCGACAGTGCGAGTGCGAAGGAATGAGATGTACATTGTGTAATGGGTTTTCTTAGGTGTGGTTAAACACTGCAAAATCCAAAAACATTTGACCTTAGCATGCGAGTGGATTATAACAGCAACTATAAGCCATCACATGATCAGTATGAGAGATCCAACACACCATACTGGAAAGTGTCACCAATTTAAAGAGGGGGCATTACGCCTCAAAAATAAAACTATGTTAACATGCAACGCAAACTGCTCCCTTGTGCTCAAGATTGACTTAAAGGAGAACCATTGCCATCACAGCTATCAGCTTATCTACAAACACCGGTTTATTTTGAGTAGCGAACTGTAAAAAGTATGATTTGGGAAAAGTGCAAAATCAGTTTGAATCATCTCCTTGTGGCATCTACGAGAATAGAGCTCATAAGTCATGTTTTGGATCGAGAACTCTTAAATGGTCTTCAGCATTCTGCCGAGATGGATATAGTGTGTGTGCTTTTTGTTATGTACTTTTTTTATTCATTCACAATAAATATTGCAAGGCGCATATTCTACTTTTCACTTCAGCAAGGTGTTCAGACTCACCCTTCACACCAGTTACTGTACATTGACTTTGCTCTCTGACATGTTAAGTAAATAATTAGATGGAAAGGACTGTTGTAAAGTTCAGTCTCTATGCAATCTATTACTGTCTGTGTCACTAGACAATTAAGCATTCCCCGAGAAACTCGACATGATTTAATTCAAGGAAATGTCTGGATATCCAGAAGCACTGGGAATTAGGTTTTTAATGCTGCATTTAATTAGAGTCAGTGGAACAGCACCTTTAAATAGCTTAAAATGAAACATGAAATAGAACTGCGACCCAGATAAAGACCTAGTTATCAATAATAAAAGAACTGTTCACTTATTCATGCGGAATGGAACCAATCCCCATCGTGAAGCTGTCTTTAAACTGATGTTTGCATTGACCATACAGTTTAAGTGTTATTGTTAAACGAGTCGTCACATACACAATTCATATCAGAACTACTTTCCTTTTTCTACGTCTGAAAAGTATCCTTTTATGTTAGATTCAGAATAAGGTCTCCCACGCTCCACCATTCCTCCCATCATAGACGTGACATCACGGCTGCCCTTCATAACGCGTCATAGTAAATGCGCGACGCCGAGTTTAGGAGACCTACAAGCAACACTTCAATAGGTCCGGAAGCTGTCGTAGTCTCTCCTAGCACATCCCCGTAGACTTGTGCGGCTCCCAAAATAGGACTACATGTTTTGTTTCAGAGAGCATCTCCCACCCCTTCAGAACTTCACATGATGCCGGGAAGCCCACCTATCTAAAGTGGTCTGTCAACTGTAACCAAGGCTTATGATATTAGTATTTATGGTTTTATATAGCACCATCGTATTCCTCAGCGCTGTACAATGGCATACTCATCTTCACATAATGAAACATCACGCATTAATACCCCATAGGTTTCCAACAGCAAAATGGCCATGTGCCTTTAAGTCATTTGCACCCACCCCCTTTCAAACTAATCCTAACCGAAGGAGGCATCTAAAAGAATAGAGACGTTATAGTATAATCATTTTCTGCTCCCCTCCATTTTGGGTTGTAGAAAACATTAATACACAAGAGAATTTTTTTTAGAGCTAGGACTACCCTTCCTAAAACACTTATGATATGGCTTTCTGTCCACATAACCCTATAGTAATAATAAATAATAGTAATAAAACTGGTCCAACACCCCATAAGAAGTGTGTGCGCAGCAAACATGTATTTTAAAGGCTGCTGCTTCAGCACATCTCTCCTCCACGGGAAATAAACATAATTGTAGAACTCGTACCTTCAGAGAAACTTTGATCGCATGCGCGGACATGTTAATATCATCAACTCCGAATACCCAAGTGCAAAACATGACCATCCCGCTCGACCAACCTACTGTACCCATTACATGAAAAAAAGGTAAAGTCAGACAATGTTCATTTTCTTCACAAGTATATAAAGTGCCAATGAATCTTGCAACTGCACGAGATATAAATAAATTACCAGGAACCATAGTTACGACGTAGCTTAAGAGGTTCACAATCCAGTGAGGTTCAGGGAAACGCGGAACACAATAGTATCAAAATCTACTAAAGTACGGAAATAAATGGCAAAGTACACCATTCAATGTACAAAGTATAAGGGAGACAATCCAATGGAATATAAATGACCCAACTTAGCGCTCTAAACATAGAGGTGACCTCTCTGCCATTCAGGAAGGACACCGTCTAGGAGATGCTGCACAGGCATGATAAAGACAACACAAGGAGAAAATTAACACTTATTGAGATGTAAAGAGCGGAATTACCAACCATTATAATGAAAAACTCACTGATGTAGCCGTAAACAACAACAAGACGACGGGGAGCCTTTTCATTCACACACTCACTTTTTCCATGATTTACACACATATATCTTGTTCTGTCCTATGTGGCATTTTCTGTACCCTAAAATGTTGTATGATGTGCAGCTCACATATGTTTGATAATTATACACACACAAATAATTAGTTGGCAAAACTAAAAACACATGAAACACATTAAAGTGTCACAGCCATAGTAACAAAAAGGTGTATTTACTTTATACTCTATCTACAGACTCACTTTATTTACATCCTTTTTAGTAAACAAACACTCAACAAAGAGGACACACTATATAATTATATATAGTATTATATATATAGTATATATATATATATTAACACACACAGCTTTCCATGCAGCAGTTGATGGTATCCCTGGCTTATGTAGGATAAGGATCTGGCTACCTGGGAAGCTGCATACAGGAACACTACACCCCTTGTGTAAACGAAAAGACGTGTATATAATTATATTATATATATATATATATATATATATATATATATATATACACAC
Source organism: Spea multiplicata (assembly GCA_009364415.1). Lineage (NCBI taxonomy): Eukaryota > Metazoa > Chordata > Amphibia > Anura > Pelobatidae > Spea > Spea multiplicata. The sequence continues at coordinate 8,896 of VKOC01002813.1, read as the reverse complement.
ACACACATTATGTATACGCACACACATGCTCGTAAACAGAAGCAGACATGCATACCGTAGCCTCCTAACACCCCATTCCGGAGCCGTTTCCCCCGGGAGCCCCGCTCTTGCTCCCCGTTGTATGTATTGCCTCCGCAGGCTTTCCTGCCTGTTGCACACATTATAGACATGCCGTCTACACACCGAATGACACACAGGCGAACCCCCCCACTGCACATCCTCCACCGACAGGCCTTAAACCCTCCCTCTGCTCACCAACAGCATAGCCCAGGACTAAATGCATAAAGCCCGCCCGTCACCAGGAAAGGCCGAGGCTGCGGCCTACGTCCAACACAACCCCAGCTAAGTGCATAAAAAGGCAACAGAGGCCCGACCATCCACAGCGTTTCTTACCGTGACTACTAACGGCGAGCCGAGCCACACAGGAAAGGAAAAATAATACCCGCCTAAACGCAACGAATTCACAACTTCCCGGCTGCCGCTAACGGCTTTATTTCAGACTATCCCTCCGGTACCATAAACCGGAGGTAACGACAATGGTGTAAGCAGCAACACCGAAACCGATGGAATGAGGTGGATAAAAGCAAAAAGGGGGGACGTCACTATAAGAAACCAAACGGCTGCCTCTCATTGGTTACAGAAAGTTGTCAATCAAAGCAAAGGCAGCCTCGTTCCATCACCCTCCCGGTTATACTCTACCTGGAGCGGGAACGCGCGCCACTCATAGAGCTTCATGTGACGGGAGCGCGCCCTGCTACTGCCTAGTTGGGGAGATGTTCACATTATGCAAGAAGCCTGTTCCAGGGCTCTTATTTACCCTATTAGTGTTTCACAAGGCATGGCTTACAATTTAACCCATCACTAAACACCAGAGTGTGCAAAACACACACTGAAATCAGTAGTAACGTTTTTCTAGTAAGGGATATCTGAGTGTGAGGGATATCTGAGTGTGGGGGATTTCTGAGTGTGCGTAGTATTGGCATCCCAGTGTGTGCTGCTGAGGGATATGGCGTACAATGCAGTTTTACTCGTACATTCCACACTATGGTGCTTAATACTGCGAGGAAATTTAAATATACATGGCACAGGCATATGGCTCCTCCGTCTAAGACAATGATTAAAGTGTGAGTCTTTACGTCAGGAATGAGCTCACTAAATGGTCCTGATGGGTCTGAGCTCCCGTTACATTCTGCGCTTCTATAACCGCTTTATCTAATCCCCTTAGAATACACCTTTAACTGCCCCTGACAGCCCACCGAAGAAGAATGCATGTAAAAGTTCTCTGTGATACTAATATTCATTCTGCCAAATGTAAAGAACAAAGCACGCGCTTGCCGGAAGTAGCAGCGGCAGATGCCCTTACATGGTCTGATGATGTCACTGAACTCAAGCTTTCTGCGCATGGGGGTCTGAAGCATGTGCTGAGCCAGTACTGGAGCTGATTGGCAATAGGCGTATCACGTGTAAGGAGACGTGTCCGGCTAAATACATCTCCTGCATGGAAAATAGCTGGGGGTCAGCAAAGGGGCAAATGTAATGGGGGGATTATAGGGACCACGCAGCTATTATGTCAACAACGGCATATGATGGCTGCACTGTGCCTTTAGGTTTGGGGGTCATCAAAGATAGATTAGGGTTAAAAATCAACCCTGGCAGTTACTCAACCCAAATCCATATAGCTTTAGCGGGGATAGTGCCTCTTTGGCACCCAGATCCAGGCCTGGACTGGCCGTCTGCATACCAGGCGAATGCCCGGTGGGTAATGCCACACAGTGCAGCATCTGTGACCCATCTCACCTACCCTGATGCCCATTTCTAAGAGCTCAGAATGCATTCTGTGTATAAGGATAGCCTAATATAACATCCATATAAACCGCTGTTAATATGTTTATGAATGAAATCGTGTAAATAAAATGCAGGCACTGGAGGGGGGGGGTCAAAGTATCTGATAAAGAGCACCCCGTGCATGCGCATCGAGGTGGGAGATGTGATTGCTGGAGAGGCAAACAGCTGCGGTGAAGGAGGAAGAGAATGGATTCACAATCTCTATATGTTTAAATGCAATATAAAAATAACATTCATTTATACGCGCAGCTCCCATATGCATTAAATGATGGCTGACTGTACAAGGTGAGTCTACCTAAAAATGATTATTTATGTTGTCAGTCCTGATATCTTCTAAAACTTGTCAGCCGCCCAGCCGGTCACGCTGTCTATTAGCCTCCTTGCCCCAATAGAGATGAGAGCTCCATAAATTATTCCGGTGCATTAATCGCGTAAGCGAGAAGATCACTCACGGATCCCATGCAGAACTGCGTGTTTTAACAGTGTTTTTGTTTTCAAGAATAATTGTAGGTCCACTTTAGTTAAACAGTAAATATATAATTAGTAGCGTCCTCATTAAGTTTTCATGCTTGGACCTGCTCCCAAATAATCCTTTAATAATGTGAAATTGTGTGCCATTTGTTTGGGCTAGATCTAGCCTGAGTTCATAAGTCACTATTTGAGAAAAGGTTTTGTTGCCGTCACAGCGGTGAGGGCTTCCCAATGAACGGCTCCAAATGGCATAAAACATTTACGGCACTCGCTGATCTCCTGCCCACCAGCTGGGCCACCATTCATTTCCTTGGGTGCGGCATAGACCTTTTCTGCCATGTGTGGAAGAAGATTGCCCCATCTCAATCCCAGTAGCCAACATCATTTTAAACATTTACTGGCTTCTTCCAATAGTTCACGTGGCGCAGCACTTTTAAAGGGGCACTGTAATGTATATGCATGTTATGGTGTATTTAAAGGGGCTAGTGATCATTATATTTCACCACTCAGCGTTTCCTTTCTGTGCTGGGCTAGTAATTGCTGGGCAATGGATTCTGACAGATTGCATTCCTGACCTCCCACCCAGCAACGTATTTGCCTCTTGGGCAATCACCCCCCGGTGTGCCGCTCAGACCAGATACAAGCGGGGATAGGCAAAGTGTACAAGGACACCAGTGGCTGTGAAGGTCCATAGAAGATCGTTAAATTGTCCACCACAGACTCCAGTAAATGTCCACCATGAGCCATGTCGGTGCCGACCTCTGATCAACATGACCAGCCGATTTAGACGGTGTCAGACTGCGTGCCTCACGATCACACGCTCCATAGCATGCAGTAAAGGCACTGTGCACCTTACAGACATGGAGCAGAGAGATATGATGTATGTCGGCGCTCAGCAATAAGGATGGCCCTTGCGGAGAGGGTGGGGGGGAGTTGCCTTTGGACAGAACCTACATACATCCTAAATAATCTTAAATGGAATAATCTTAAATCAACCATCAAGTGAGCTGTGTCCTCTACTGCGCATGTTTCGGCAACATACAAGGCGGCAGCATAATTTGTCTATGTGCAATAATAATGAGTATAAGCATGTATGCACATGCGCTACAGTACAATATAATATAATGGCCTAAAATGAGCTATAAAGAGCTACGGCTATAAAGAGCTTGAGCGTACCTTTATATTAAATGCCCGCTGCTGCCAGGCTATCTTTCTATTTATGCTCTTAAATGGAAATTGAGCTGCTTAATAAGAATTCCCCAGAACCTCATCATCTCTTGGTCTCTGCGCCTGGACGCAAACAACATCCCTATCAAATAAGTTTCGACACTGATACGCTTGAATGGATAACTGGCCGTTGCCTTAAATGCAGACGATTGATCAATAGCCCCCTGAGTGTAGCCCCCTGCAAGGGAGAATTAAGTCAGCAGATCCTATTGAATTTAACCCACTTTTGAAATAATGCAGAAAAACAAGGGAAGGGGTCTGGTAAATGAGGTGCGAGGAGTTTTTAACCAGAGTCTCTCGGTGCCATACAGTATAAAAGCAGGACTTTCTGAATAAACAGCTGGACTGGTGTCTGCATAAACTAATGCCAGCCTTGCATACATGCATTAAATGGCAGATTCTATCCCGGGGGAGCCTCTGCCCATTGGGCTGATTGCAGTTTTCAGGAGGAATCGCTGATCTCCCCAACCAGCCTATTTTTGCAATGGAGCTCCGTGCTGAGCTCACGTTACCCGGCACCGCGTGTGTCTTCTGAATACAGAGCATGAGGTAGGAGACAGCCTGTTCTCAGTAGACTGGATGGTGGATGTGGAGAACCTACTGTTGGGTTAGCAGTAGGGCACCATAGACCATGCAGTGGGACATCAAAGTACTTAGTAACGTGGTAGTCATAATGCTCCATCCATGAAACCCGTTGCACTGTAGGGAGGTGGATGATCCGACTTGCCTGGGGCACCTTTTGGTCTACAACTAGTCTTGTGGGTAAGTTTTGTCACTGCCAAGGCAGCTCTCTTTAAACAGGGATTGGTCTGAAAATATGTAGAATATGTATCGCTAATGGTAAAGTAAAACATAACATGAACATGTGAATTACGTTCAGAAGGCCCAAAAAACCGAAATACTGAAGGGTCTCCGATAAAATGGCTACCGAAAGGGTGAGAATCGGCGCTGTTGTACTTTTACTTATACTTATACTTCGTAAGGGCGACTCTCGTGTGCTTGGAACTCTATTGTTGATCGTACAGCCTGTGATTGAGAGTCCCGAGTTCGGAATATGCTATTGGCTGAGCGAATGTATCCAATCAGAGACCAAAATTCCAACCAATGAGAACGTTCTCTACGGAAATTTGAATGTTCGCTTTGAAAAGTCGTGTGAACTGGTTTCGGTAAAGGCGGCTTGTAAGTTACGGTATGTTATCGGTTATCACCGGGGTTTTGTCGTAGCTTATCTGATAGTGTGTGAAACGGAAATCGTTCGGCAGTCTGTATCCGAGGGGCAAGGTCCCGGTTTATATTTTATGTTTTGTAACGTTAGAAGCTGTGAAGTGAAAAGGCTTTTCTCTGCTCCAGGCGCTGAAGTAAACCGAAGATATGGATACCAGGTCGCAATTTGCCGGCCGCTACAAAAAAGATCTGAGCACCGAAACCTTAAGGGCCAAAGTGGCCCGGCGCAAATCCATCACTCAGAAGGAGAACAGACACAAGGAGTTCAGAAAGGGCAGAGGCCTAGCGCTGGCGGACGGAAATGTCACAATGTGTAGGGAGTACGAGCTGTCGGTGCTGGAGGAGGCCGGCGAACCTTCCTTCATGAAAGGCAATGAGTCTGTGGCAGGTACGTCATGTGTTCCATATTGTTATCTTCCTATTAGAGATAAACTTATTTTTACTCATTTTAAGTACAATTTGAACCCTGAGCCCTGCATTACGTACAATAACGCTGACCCCTTAGACAGTTGTAGTTCCTCCTGCTTCAACTGTCTATGAAGAAAACCTCTTAAAGGGATACTGACTGCTCCTTTATTCAGGGAGAGTTAAAGTGACTCCATTATCCATCACAAAGGTCCAAATTCAATGAACTTCTGTTGCGGGAAGAGCTTGGCTGGTCCTTTAACCCCTTGGCTGCTAAGCCATTTCCCACCTGGGTGCTAAGCTGTTTTTCTGCATTTTGGTGCACCCTTCGTTTAAATGCGTTTAGAAGTACATTTCTTGGGAATAAACGATACAAACCATATATTGGTTTTTTTTCAGCACACCCAGCAGATTCCAAATATACCATTTTTATATGTGTATGTCTGATTAGGTTTGCAAAATAAAGCCAAAAATGGGAAAAAGGTGTATTTTTTCACTTCCCACTCAATAAAAACTAGATTGTAATTTTATTTTTCTAAACTCTAATATCAAAACCTGTGTTGCTAAATATTTGTAGTAGGTAACCGGTCTAAAATAAACAGACATTGAGAACAGTAGACTGTGTTTTTCTAATATTTTATTGCTAAAAGTTCAATTTACTAGACTATCACAAAAGACATCTTTAAATTTAATGTACGGGTGCCATCAATTAAACAGCTCTAGCTGCCCGGGATGTTAAAATATGCCAACAAAACTATATATTTTTAGAAACTACACCCCCAGCCGCAGCAAATGAGGTCTCACTTGTATTTGTATCACAAATCTGACTTGCACAAGAAAATAAGTGAATATCACACTAAAAATAAATTAAAAAAAATAAAATTAAAAGCGACAAGTTCATTTATGTCTTGCGCACTCCAGGTTTGTCCTAGAAACACATGCAGCCCCTCATTTGATGCGCCAAGGGGTGTAGTTTCTGCAAATGTATACTTTTTGTACCATAATTTAACTTCCCAGCTGCCTAGAGCTGTCTAATTGCAGGCATCACCCCTAAATGTTTTAAGACAATTTTTAACCAGATTCTGAAATCTGCCATATCTGAAGATAAAGTGGTCTAGACATCTGGGAAGTTAAATTAGGGTACATAAAGTACACATTTCAAGAAACTACACCCCTTGGAGCTTCAAATGAGGGGTTACATGTATTTCTAGGACAAAAGTTGAGTGCACAAATAATGATGGAATATGTCGCTTTGGCTAGAAAATATGTTTCTTCTAATCATAGCGACATGTTCATTTGTGTCTTGCGCACTCCAGGTTTGTCCTAGAAACACATGCAGCCCCTCATTTGATGCGCCAAAGGGTGTAGTTTCTGCAAATGTGTACTTTTTGTGCCATAATTTAACTTCTTGCGCGAGCAGTAATGCCACATCAAGGCTTCAACCCTAATTACTGACCATTCACACGCCTTTCATATCTCCATTCACTCGCAGAAGCACACACCATACTATCCGTACATTCACTCACAAAGGCACACACACCATTCTTTCCCCTTACAATCCCAAAGAAATGATCGTAAAGGGAGAGAAAAAAATCACTTTTACAGCAAAAATAAGTTTTGCAGTAAAAATGCAAGGCGCTCCAGCGATGAGATGGTTACTCACGTACCTTACAGGCTAAGCGGCTGATTTTACTAATATTTACAGGTCATCAGGATTTCAAAAATTTCTTCCCTTTACCATTGGCTAAATTTAACCCCATGATCAAAGGGATCATGGGGTTAAAATTTTGTATCGGCCATTTTTATAAAGGGAATCTGACTTTTCATAGCTATATGATCACTGTGGTAACATTGGCTACCACAGTGATCATTTAGCTAGAATACTTAAACTTTTTTTTTTAAAGTTAAGCTAGTTAATGTTTAAATAATTTAATTTGGGGGTCTCTGGGCAATTTTGATCTTTATTCATCTGCCTTTAGAGACCCCCAAATCATTTTTTTAACTTTTTTTTGTACATTTTAATTTTTTTAACTTAAAAGTTTTTATTATTTTTTCACAAGCATTATACCGTTGGAAAGGTGAGGCGATTACCTTTCCAACGGTATATGTTGGGGGTCTGTAGCTGCTTAGATGCCTGAGATACAGGCATCTAAGCAGCATGCCCCCATACCGCTTTAACTGACAATTGTCAGTTGTAAATAAAGTTGCGCAGTGACGTCATTGCGCGAGACGTCACCGGCCGGATCGGGTGGCCCCAGTGATGCCCTTCAGTATGAGGGGCAGATCGCCGGGGTAGGTGGTGATGGGGGTCCACAGATCTCCATCAAGGTAAGATGGAGATCTGTGGTGCCGCCGTTAGCACCTGACTGGGACTGCTAGCGACGGCACCATGCCGTCGTTGGCAGTCAAGGGGTTAATGTATAGCCAAATCAGCGAGGTTTCCCAGTCGCCATTCATTTTGATCTATGCACTTTGCCACTCAGAAAGAATAGTGAAAGTGCTAAAACAACAACTCTCCATTTAGTGGATATATTGCTTCGACACCCGGTCATGTCCTGATGGCCCAGACTAGCACCTGTGGACGGCTGAATCCAGCGTCAAGGAGTAATTGCAGTTGTGGACGGGGGTCCCCGTGTATGACCCGATGCCCGCTGAATTATTTGATGCATCCAGTCTGCCCATCTAGTTCTTCTGTAAAACCATCATAGGCATGCAGCCATGTTCATAAACCAAGTGGATATCAAACCGGTGCTTCCCCCTTCCCCAGTGATACCAATATAGCTTGTCTTACTAATTCCAGGAAAGTGTGTGTTATTATGCCTTTATGTGGAAATGATCATTATTAGCAGCCTCTGTCTGTTATTGATCCTTAAAAAAATAATTTGTAAGCGAGGCACTGACTGTGATGTCCGTTCTGCAGGTGTCTCTAAGCCCAAACAACAGATGTCGAAAGAGCGCTTGGAAATGTTGCGGCGCTTCAAAGAAGAAAAGCTACTCCGAAAATTAAAAGACCAAAGAGAAAAGGCGGCTAAAGGGGTTTTTAAATGCGGTCTCTATAAACCGGATGTTGTGCTTCTTCCGCCTGCACCCCCTCAAAAGGCTGTGAAAGTCAAGCCAAAAGATCAGGTATTTAGGAAGCTGCTGCACGATTAAATGTGTGGACGTGTCAAACTTCACCCCTATTTAATTACTCCCTGTGCGCCGGACGGTCGTCTGCCAAGGGTTAAGATTTAAGGGGTACTCATTGTGTAGCCACAAAATCAGCCTCTGCTGTGTGACTGTTGGTAAGCAAATTAATGAGTATTCCATATTTTGTAGTTCAGTGTGTTTCAGCCAACGTGTTAAATCGGACAATATGGTAGCTTCTAAAAGCTTCAAATTAATTACCAAGACAGGAAAAATGTATATGGTTAAAATATATTTGTTCCTAAATCTCCACTTTCGTACTTTATTATAAGTTAAAAAAAAATAGGTACTATGTATCTGTTTACATTGTATGTCTAGTAACTAAATATGCTACATATATTTAGGCATCCCTATCTTTTGTTTAAAAACAGCAGGCAATATCCTCAAGCGCCTCCATTTAAGAAATTCCCAATGCTACACTGTATTGAGACCTCCTGTTTAGTTAATTGAGAAATACAAGTGACTAATTTCCTAAGCCACCCTATTAATACATTTATTTTAATTTAGAAGTTAATGCTGGATCTTCAACATTCTTCCA